>PVHP010009169.1:0-51077 GCA_004024765.1 Zapus hudsonius
CCCCCCCTTGGCCTTCATCACCAGATCTTCTCTTACTTGGCCTTCTGTGGTGGTTTGAACATACGGCCCCATAGACTCGGGCTTGAATTCCGAGTCTCCAGTGGGCAGAGCCCTACTAGGGAAAAGGGGTCACTGGGGGCAGATCTTGGGGTTCAGCTGTGACATGTGTTTGGGGTCAGATCTTGATTCCAGCCCAAAGATGTGGGCTCCGGCGGTTAGCACTTGCTGGTGTTGGTGTTTGCTGGTTGTTTTGTGCCATTTCTCTGCTTGAATCTGTGAAAGAGCCAGCTTCTCCCGACACTGGTGGAACTCCCCTGGATGCTATAAGCCTGAAATAAACCCCTTCCTCCTATAAATTGTGTCTGTTTGGATGCTTGTCTCAGCAATGAGCTGACTACAACACCTTCTATGGACTTGTGATCATATAGAGACCTCCCAGACAATTAGAATAAACTCCCTGTCTGGTCAGCCACATGCGCTGGGATGAATCTTCAAACCAGGCACAATTTGGGGGAGGAAAGTATTTATTGAGACTACAGATTGAGGGGAAGTTACTTAACAGTGAAAGAGGCTGGCCCTCTTTCACAGGTCCCAGCAGAGAGAAAAACCCATCACCTACACCACACACACAAAAACAGGGAACAGGTGAGTCAGAGAGACAGCTGATTGGTTCATATCTGACCAATCAGTTTTAGCACCTAGGTTGTAGCTCTAACTAGACACCTCCCATTCAAGGGGAGGGGCTGGAAGGGTAGGGGTGGTCTCTGCAGACACCTGACTCTCACAGTGTGGCACAAAAGTGGAAGAGCTACTCTGGAGAATTAAATTTTAGAGAAGGAAGTAAAATAAAAAATTGTATTGGGCTGGAGCGCTCAGCGGTTATGGTGCCTGCCTGCAAAGCCTAAAGACCTGGGTTCGATTCCCCAGCACCCACGTAAAGCCAGACGCACAAAGTGGTACCTGCATCTGGACTCCGTTTGCAGCGGCTGGAGGCCCTGGTGCCCGGTCTCTCTGTCTCTCTTCTAGCTCTCTGCTTGCAAATAAATAATAAATTTCAAATAAAATAATTTTTAAAAATTGTCTGCAAACTCCATAATGAAACCTAATTACCTACATGTGTGTATGCTTTAAAAAATCAAATTACATTTAAAAACAATAACAGCAACCCTCCGTCTCAGGTCCTTAGGACTCAGAGCCCAGGTGCAGGCCTGACACCATCGAGACGAAGGCCTCCCGCCGGCCTAGAACGTCCCGGAAGTGGCTGGGGGAGGCGGCGAGGAGCGCTCGGGCCAGAGCGGCGCTTCCGGCCGGCGGCGCCCGGGGGCGGGGCTGCCCGAGCGCGGGTCGGGGTCGGCGGCCGGCCTCCCCAGCGCGCAGGCGCAGCCGGAGCCGGTGGGCGGGGGCGAGGAGGGCCTCCCCGGTCCCCCGCCCGGCCTGGAGGAGCCCCGGGCTGGGCGTCACGTGGCTCCGGAAGTGCCGCCGAGCGTCCCTGGTTCCGTGCGTCCGACGGTCCGTCCGTCCGTCCGTGGCTCTGGCCGGCCCGGCTGCGTGGAAGCGCGTCGGGCCCGCACCGCCGCGCACCGCCTTCGGGGCCAAGCCTCTTCAGACCCCGAGCTCTCCGGGTTCCTGCAGACTGACTTCCCTCCATTGGCTGCCACGCGTGCCGGAAGTGCGCATGCGGGCCTCGGCGACCTGACCAAGTTCTGCGCTGGTGACAAACCCAGTAGGTGTCTTTGGAGCGCGTGCGTTCTGGTTTCAGGTGCATCTTTGTAAGACGTCGCCGTCTGGCTTCGGTGCAGATGAGCCTTGTGGAGCTGCGGGGAATGCGTGTGCCTTTTTGCTGTGGTCACTGCACTGGGCTCCTGGCGGGCCTGTCCCCTCCGTGAGAGGAGCAGGACGGGGCTGTGGTCACCGGGGCTGCTGACGGACCTGTCCCCTCCGTGAGAGGAGCAGGACAGGGCTGTGGTCACCGGGGCTGCTGGCGGGCCTGTCCCCTCCGTGAGAGTGCAGGACAGGGCTGTGGTCACTGCACTGGGGCTGCTGACGGGCCTGTCCCCTCCGTGAGAGGTGCAGGATAGGGATGGAAGGAAGGAAGGGCAGCAGGACTGGCTAGTAACTCTGCGTTGAGTGGCACTCTTGTTTCAGGTGACACTTCCTGGTGCTCTGGTCAGCGTCCTAGGCTCCTGAAAACGTTCCTCTTTTCCTTCTGCTTTCCAGGTCAAGTGCAGTGGGCGAGAGAGAAGCACCCTGACTCATGGGATAAAGCCCGCATTAGCACGTTTTTGAGGGGAGCTCTGTCGTCTGTGTGGAGAAGGCCAAGGGCTCAGCCACGCCCAGACATCCAGGGCAGTCTTACAGAGGGGACCAGGGGCTCACTGCTTTGCTGGGAGCCGAGGCCTGGGTGGGCCAGGCGCCAGTACCCAAGGGAAGCGGAGGCGAGACCCTGCTACGGTGGAGGGCAGAACTGAACAGGGACTCAGCTTGAACCCGAGGTCAGCAGAGTGACAGGCAGAGAGGAGAGGGGCAGACCGAGCCCTGGAGGGAAGGAGCAAGGCCTCCCCATGGCCTCCAAGCAGGCTGCAGCGAAGGGCAGAGCGGAGAAGCGGAAGCGGGTGGTGCTGACCCTGAAGGAGAAAATCGACATCTGCACTCGGCTGGAGCGTGGGGAGAGCAGGAAGGCGCTCATGCAGGAGTACAACGTGGGCATGTCCACCCTGTACGACATCAAGGCCCACAAGGCCCAGCTGCTGCGCTTCTTTGCCAGCTCGGACTCCCGCCAGGCCCTGGAGCAGCGGCGCACCCTGCACACGCCCAAGCTCGAGCACCTGGACCGCGTGCTCTACGAGTGGTTCCTGGTCAAGCGCGCCGAGGGCATCCCTGTGTCGGGGCCCATGATCATTGAGAAGGCCAAGGACTTCTACGAGCAGATGCGGCTGACCGAGCCCTGCGTGTTCTCTGGAGGGTGGCTGTGGCGCTTCAAGGCCAGGCATGGGATCAAAAAGTTAGATGCGTCCGGTGAGAAGCAGGTGGCGGACCACCAAGCCGCTGAGCAGTTCTGTGGCTTTTTCAGAAGCTTGGCCGCCGAGCACAGACTGTCCCCTGAACAGGTGTACAGCGCTGATGAGACTGGCCTTTTCTGGCGGTGCTTGCCAAATCCCAGCCCGGACGGTGGAGCTGTGCCCAGCCTCAAGCAGGGCAAAGACAGGCTGACTGTCTTGATGTGTGCCAATGCCACAGGTTCTCACAGAATCAAGCCCCTGGCCATCGGGAAGGGCAGTGGTGGCCCCAGGACCTTCAGAGGCATCCAGAACCTGCCTGTCGCCTATAAGGCCCAGGGGAATGCCTGGGTAGACAAGGAGATCTTCTTGGACTGGTTCCATCACATCTTTGTCCCCTCAGTGAGAGAGCACTTCAGAACCATAGGTTTGCCCGAAGATAGCAAGGCCATTCTCTTGCTGGACCATTCCCGGGCTCACCCACAGGAGTCCGAGCTGGTGTCAGACAATGTTTTCACCATCTTCCTGCCTGCCAGTGTGGCCTCTTTGTTGCAGCCCACAGAGCAGGGCATCCGCAGAGCCTTCATGAGGCTCTTCATCAACCCTCCCGTCAGCCTGCAGGGCTTCTCCACACGCCACAGCATGAACGATGCCATAGTCAACGTGGCGTGCGCCTGGAATGCTGTGCCCAGCCAGGTCTTCCGGAGGGCCTGGAGGAAGCTGTGGCCCACGGTCCCTTTCAGCCAAGGCTCTTCCTCCGAGGAGGAGGCCGAGCCCTGCAGCCCCAAGCCTCACAGTAAGACTCTGGCCCACATCCTTGAGCTCATGAGAGAAGGGTCCGCTCGGCCCAGCAGCAGGCTCCAGCGCAACGCACAGGAGCAGGCCATGGCAGGGAGGGAGTTGGATGTCAGGGACGCTCTGGCACCAGCCCAGACAGTTGGGCATTCGGGAAAGCTGGGAAAAGAGTCTGGTGAGGATGAGGAGGCGGCCTGGGAGCGGGCAGCCGCGTCCTTTGAGGCGGTTGTGTGCTTTGCGGAACGGCAGCCATGCTTCACCTTGCAGGAGCTGGGGCAGCTGCGGGCACTGCACACGGTGTTCAGGAGGCAGCAGCAGCTGAGACTGCGGCCCGGGGCCCTCCAGGAGCGCCCTGGGGGGGGTGTGGTCACAGCCCAGCCTGCCCTGCCCTGCTCGTCCACCGCAGGTGACAGCTAGAGTGCTGGTGTGCACCCTCACCTCAGCCGGCCGCCGAGGGCCCAGGTTCTCTGTCACCTGCCACGGATGCCCATCATCTTCTTGGAGGAGACCTACACCCTTATCCCGAGCGCACCCATGCCTCCCCCCGCTGCAGCTGGGCTGGTGGGCCTTGTCGTGCTGCTGGGTTGAGGTGTGTCTGTCCATGAGAAGAGCCCTGCAGGCTGTCCTCAGAAGGCTCAGTCTACCGGGCTGGTGGGCCCAAGCCCAGTCCTGAGGGCACTGGCTGTGGCCTGCAACTCTGTTTCTGGCCTCGCTGCTGGCGGCCCTCTCTGCCCTGGTGGCATGTGCTCCCGCCAGCCGTGAATGGCCATGCTCAGCAGCAGGAGTCTGTAGTGTTCGTGTCAGCTCTCGGGTCTGGGTCCCATGGTGTGTGCAGTTGATGGGTGAGACCTGGCGCTGCCTGGCCAGGTCGTCACCCTGGGGACCACAGGCTCTACGTGTTAGTGTGGGCGTTTGGCTCAGAGAGGCCAGTGTACACCCCCAGAACTTTACGGTTCTAGCACTTAAGTGAACAGACCTGGAGCAGGCATTTGGGATCTAGTCTGAGCTGTGCACGCAGTCACAGAGCCCTGACTCTGGGCTTGGAGCTCCCGACTGTTAGACAGGGCACTGGCGGGAAAATGGGGCTGGCTGGCCCTCCAGGGACACTGTCAGAGAATAGGACCTTGTGACTGACTCACAGCTTTCCCTCTTGGGAACACCATGGCCACTGTGACTTGAGAAGGCCTTTCGTTCACCGCGATTAGCTCTCTGAGTGGACATGAGATAGGTGTATTTTCCTATGTCCTTTCACAGCTTTGCCCTTGACCTTGTAGCTGAATTAGCACTTTCCAGTGTTCTCCAGCTACTTCACTGAGAGACCTTTGCCAGGACCCCAGAGAGCCAAGGGGGCTTGGGGAACAGTCGGTTTGTGTTTATACACCTGTCCAAGCACTGTGGAGGTCACTTCCAGCCTGTCACTAGTCGTGGGTGACATCTTGATTAAGTGCATGTGTGAAAATTGTAACAACGGACAGTTTTCAAAGATTTTGTCTTGATTCTTGGGTTTTGTTCACCAGGGGTCATGTGGCCACCACCCCGCTTCCTGTGTGCACCCCTATGCTCTGTTTCTACCTGACGGTGAAGACATTGAAGCTGCTTGAGGTGCCACAGGAGGTCAGAGGTCGGGAGTCACACTTGGCAGCATGTGTCCCCCTGGGAGGATGGGACCGGGTTGACGGAGCTGGCCTCTGCTTCTGGGTCCCTGAAGGTTTTTGCCCAGCAGCAGTCCTGGCTGACTTGAGAGCCTGCCCCTGACCACCTGGCTGGCTCCCTCCCTCCCTCAGCTACCGCTGTAGCCTGATCATCAGGGTATGCCCAGGGGAGGCCTGCCTTCTCCACAGCCACTGGCAGCTTCCTAGGGGCCTGTTTTGGAGGTACCGAGGGGAAGGGGTGCAGGCATGGAGAAGGTTTAGGATTTGGGGACAGGGCGCAGGCCTGGGGAGAACTCACCTTGGTGCCTTCTCCCTCACGTCCTCTGACATACTCGTCCTCCACTTAGGACCGGCTTCTTAGAAGCTCAGGTGGCCCAATGTTTTAGCCTTTGAATCTCTCTTCTGAGGTGGTGGAGAAGGAGCTGCTGGGACCCTGTCTCTTCCTCCTCCTCCAGTGGCTGCCAGGTCCTCAGAAGTCCCAAGTTCTCCAGAGCAGAGCACGCTTTATCCCTTCTATGTGCTCCCTCCTTGTGACTTTCTTGCTAAGTAGCTCAGGCAATCCTCCTGCCTCAGCCTCAGGGGCAGCCACCATGTCCACCCCCTTCCTGTGAGCTGGCCTGTTGTCTTGCCTTCTCACCATGGAGAAGCCCGACCCTGCTGGCCGGAGAGTCTTGGGCACTGCAGTTTCACAGTTCCCCGGCTGCTCCCTCCCAGTACAGAACCTTTTCTCCCTGTGTGTGTGCCCGCTGCCCTCGGTGGGTGCCTGGTACCCAGGCACTGCTTTATATCTGTAAACCTCTCAGGACCGACCCCAAGGGCAAGTTTCTGGGTAGTCTGTTGGCCGGGTCTGCTCCCCTCCCCTCACCACTTCCTGAGGATCAGGATAATGACAGGCTGTCCTCAGCAGGGCCGGAGCAGGACGCTCAGCACCCCTCCGATGGCATGAGGAGCTGGCATCTACAATGGCGCCTGTCCAGTGAGGCAGGCACTTTAGGCTCTGCCCTGTCAAAGCCCTTTGGGTTACTTACCACAGAAAGATCATTTCTTTTTTCTTTTTTGTTCTTTTTTCCTTTTTCTTCTCTTTATTTATTTGCAAGCAGAGAGAGACAGAGAGAGAATGGGAACTCCAGGGCCTCCATCTACTGCAAATGAGCTCCAGATGCATGTGCCACTCTGAGTATCTGGCTTTATGTGAGCACTGGGGAACCGAACTTTGGTCATTAGGTTTTGCAGGTGAGCGCCTTAACCACTGAGCCATCTCTCCATCTCAGAAAGACCATTTGTAGGCCAGCCCTTGTCCATGGCAGCACAGGAGGCCACAGCCCTGGTCCTGTGGATGGAGGCTGGGTATGAGTGGGGGGGGGTCTCAGTCAGTGAGTGGACTGACAAGTGGGTGGGTTAATGGATGAGTGGATAGCATAAGGAAGGAAGTTGCTGCCCTGCTCGTGTCAGTTACCCAGAATCCACTGGGAGTCAGCTTAGGGTCACTGTGGACACATGTTTGAGGCAGGGATGCACAGAAGCGCACGTGGCTTCTGCTCGGATCGTGGCAAAGGACAGTGAAGTCTGAGGCAAGCTGGTGGCTGCTCCCTGAAGGAGGTGCCCACAGTAGCCGCCCTCTGGGTGTTCCTGGGGTGTGACCCCACAGGGTGTGGTCAGTGTGTGGACATCCTATGGGTATGGTAGCCATTAGAGGGGCAGCTGGCTGCTGGCAGGGCCTGGACATATGCCTACCCAATCAGAGTCCCCTGGGCCTGGGGACTGCCTCACACGGGGTGCGTTTTCCCTCTTACCTTGTGGTGGTCCAGTGGGCCTGTGAGGCCTTATTGCTCCTCAGCCCTTGCAGCATTCAGAAAGCAAGTTTATAGAGGACACCTGGATCAGACCACCACGCCTGCCTGTTGGGGAACCACTGTGTGAGCCATGGCTTCATCTAATTTACATGGGCATCCCTGGCCCCCAAGTCGCCCTTGCTGGGCCCTGGCAGTCTGCTGAAGTCCTCCCCCCAGGGCTAGGTGTAGACTGGGCAGTCCGTTAGCCTTCAGCATGTCCCCCACAGCAGGTGCATGCCTGTGGTCCGAGACCAGCCCGTCAGGGCAGAATGAGGTGTGCTTTGCCCAGGGCCAGAGCACGGGCTGCACTGCATGGGCCCAGAACAGCCCAAGTCATGGTGTGGGATTGGGCTTATCTGGTCCCTTGGAGAGAATGCTTGTTCCCAGGACAGCCATGAAGCTAGTGGAGGAGCTGGTGGACTAAGCAAGACCTGGCACAGGCCACCTGTGATAGTATAGTATGTGCCCTGAGAGTTTGGGAGAGAAAAAGGCACAGGCCATCATCCTAGCTCCCCGGGGTTCTTGAGGCAGTAGGATCATGGTTCAAGGCCTGCCCGGGACACAGAGCAAACAAGCCTAGGCAACTTAGAGAGAACCTGTCTCAAAAAATGTAGATAAAATTAATGTGCTGGGGGAGGGATAAAGTTACAGTGCTTTCCCAGCAGGCACCAGGTCGGGTTAGTCTCCAGAAACAGGACCAGGTACCCCTCCCCAAGCGAGATGGTACATCTGCACAGGTCTGCTGTTCTAGGACCTTTGAGGGTGTGGGAATGGCCTGTGATTGCTGGCCCCACACAGGTGAGCTGTGATGTGAGAGACCAGCTGTCCCATGACCACGTGGGCTTCGGTGGAGGCTCTTCTGACTTCATGGCAGAGCTGTGATGCCCTCCCAAGTTCATGTGTTGAGCTAACAAGAGGAAATTGGGTGAGGCCTTTGGGAGGTCACAGAATGGGCCCCCCCATGAGACCAGAGTCCTGAGAAGGGGAGAAGAACAGCATTGTCCTCTCCTCTCAACAGGAAATGGCCCTCGGCAGATGGTGGGCCTGCCAGTGCTGCAATGGTGAGAAGTGGGCTCCTGCTGCATACACCACTCGTCTGCAGCTTATGTTCCAGCAGCTAACGCACAGACATCCAGTGCTGAGAGAAGAACCCAGGCGCCTGCTCTGGGTCCTACTTCCCAGCCTTGGCTCCCTCTGACCTGGAGATATTCATATGTCAGGTATAGGGGGCTCCTGAAGGCTCGCCTGGTCCTCTCAGGGCAGATCTATGCAGCCCACCATGATCCCATGCAGAGGAGAGGATCACAGAGTCTGGATTCTGGAGGTCCCCGCCCTGTCCTTGAGTGGTGGTGTTTCTGCAGACGGCACACACACAGGTGAGGGGGACACAGATAGAAAAGCAGCTGTGCTAGCAGCCCTTTATTGTGGTTTGGGTAGAAGTGTCCCCAGGGTCCTCAATAGAGCACTATTGAGGGCTCTCCATGAATGAATTCATAGCTGAATACTGGGCTACACAGAAGCAAGCCTGCTTGGAGAAGGTATGCCCCTGGAGGAGCGTCCTGAAGGGGACCATTCCCCCCCCCTCCTGCTTTCTGGCTCCCATGGAGGTGACCAGTACCAAAGACCATAGACTGAATCCTGGGGCTAAAATCTGCCTTTGCTCCCAGAGGCAGACTGTGCAGTAGCCCACCTTATCTGCACTGATACCTGGGAAGGAAGCACGCTGCTTCCTCTGAGCTTCCCCGGGGTGCACCACTTTCTTCTCCCCATCCCGGGGCCAGATCCCAGTCATCCACGCTGGGTGGCTGTAGGTCACAGATGGCCACACAGGACACAGCTCCCTGTGCCAGCCCAGGCATGCCTGACACCCACTGCAGCACTCCCCACATGGGCAGGAGCCATTGGGGGTATGTAAGGGGAAACGGTCTAAAGGGCCTCGGATAGTCAGTGGGGGGAGTAAGGGGGTTCCACCTGAGAGCTGTGCTCAGAGTCTTGGATTACTTCCACCAAGTGCCCAATTCTCTAAGTAAAGGTGTCACCCAGATGTATGACATTGTCCCCTGTGAGGCGGGCAGTGCAAGACGCTTCAGCCGGGCATGGTGGCGCACGCCTTTAATCCCAGCACTTGGGAGGCAGAGGTAGGAGGATTGCCGTGAGTTCAAGGCCATCCTGAGACTACATAGTGAATTAGAGGTCAGCCTGGGCTAGAGTGAGACCCTACCTCAAAAAGCAAAAAAAAAAAAAAAGAAGAAGAAGCAGCTTCAAATCTCTGCAGGAACTGACTTCTTGTGAGAAGATGGAGGGAAGCTCAAGCCCGGGGTGCAGGCAGAGGAAGTGCAGTTCAATGGCTTCAGGAGATCGGGCAGAGCTCCCCTAGGTGAGGGCTCCTTCCCCAGCACCCAACAACAGTGGGCACAATGGAAAGGTGCCCAGGAGCTGTCATTGGAGAGATAAGCCTTCAGGGGGGGTCAGAAAAAGCTGTAGACACCGACCTTAGGAAACTCGTCATGGGAACCCAAATTCGGTTGGATTCATCTCTAAAGCAGTTTATGCCCTGGGCATTGGTTACTAGCTGCGTGTGCTCAGGGCTGGGCTGACTTGTATAACCAGTTGCACCCTGGGGGTAGCATCCTAGGGTCCTGAAGACCTATACAAGTAGGTGGGCTAGTTACCCCTACAATAAACCCAGCCAAATCACTGGGCAACATAAACAGAAATAGTGATTAGGCCATAATCTGGCCTGCCTGTAATCCCAGGCCAAGGCAGAAGGAACGAGTCTGAGGTCACAAAGACGCAAAACAAACAAAAAGCGCCAAAGAATCTGGAGTTGAACAGGGACTGAGGTAAGGGTTTCACCAGAGGCACTCAACAATGGATCCTAGCAGGCACAAGAAGGAACTAGGGAGGGCCTGGGGAGATGGCTCAGCAGTTAAGGGTTTGCTTGCACAGACAGCTGGCCAGGGTTTAATTCCTCAGTACCCACATAAAGCCAAACGCAAAGTGACACATGCATCTGGAGCTCATCTGCAGTGGCAAGAGGCCCTGGAATACTTTCTTTCTCATAAATACATCTTTAAAAAGAAAGAGAATTTGTGCACTTGCAGAGGGCGGTGGAGCTATGCATGCAGAAGGAGAAGAGAATGCAGAATGATGAGCAGAGCCGAGAAACAAGAAGACCAGCACACGGGTGGTGGGAGTGCCAGGGGGCAGGGGAGCAGAGAGAAAGCACCAAGAGCTAATGGTCCCCAAACCCCAAACTTAAGGAAAAGGTTTTTTGAGGCAAGGTCAGTTTAGCCCAGGCCGACCTGGAACTCACTCTATAGACCTCGAACTCATGGAAACCCTCTTACCTTAGCCTCCCAAGTGTTCGGATTATAGGCGTGAGCCACCATGCCCAATGGAAAATACCCAGGAGGCTTCCTTGAGCCCACTGGGATAACCAGACATCCACTGCTGAAACCTGGGCCCGCTGACAAGAGGGGGCTGCTCTCTCCCCAAGCCTGGAGAAGCAGGTGGATTCAGAACTGCAGAGTGCAGTTTCCTGCGGTTCCTGTGAAAGGCCACTGTGCAATGGCCCCGTGGCCCTGGGGGCTCATAGCAGCTTTTCCAGAGGCACCTTGGAGGCTAGGATGCAAGACCTGAGCCATTTGCCAGCCCCAGGTGGCTCCCTTGACCTTGGGGTTTATTGGGTTATGTCAGTTACCAGCCTGTTGGTTCCACTCTCACATGGCTGCCTGCTGATGGATGTCCCAGCTCTGAAGGCCCAGTAGGCAGCTGGGCACAGTGGAGTGGTGACTAACGTGTGTGTGGGGGGGGGAGGCAGTGGTCCTTCAGCCTAAACTATGAGGAGCAGGAAGTGGGGGACAGTCTGGACCAGTGCCAGGCTTGTGCACCACCACCCTCTTACAGCCTCAGTTGCCCCGGACAGTTCCCATTCTTGCCTAGGTCAGTTCCACTAGCCCAGGCCCTGACCATGCGTAGCCCTACCCTGCTGTGCCCAAGGCTAGAGAACTCCCCATACCTTCTCCCCCAGGGCATGCTGCCAGGTCCTCTCATGGGGGCAGACATAGCCACTAGAACAAAGCTGTCATTTCTGGAGGGCCCGTCATGGCCAGGGACTAGCAGGGTATGGTGCTGTGGTCTGCTCAAGGTATCTGGTGGTCAGTGGCTCCATGGAAGGGCACCCTGGGTACCATACTATCCCACAGAGCTGACTGAGAACAGGGAAGCCTGGCCAGGCCTGGAAGGGAGAGAAACCTAGAGGGGGCTGTGATGTCTGCTGTCAGGGGCTCCCCTTACAGACAAAAGCTGAGCTGGGCTGAAAGAACCGTCTGAGATGACAGAGGGACCCCACATCTATGGGTCTTGGAGCTGGGCCTCGGCAAGGGGATTCCCTGAACCTGGAGGGGTGGCAGCTGTGACAGGTGTGGGCATGTCTGGGCTGTGAAGTGGGCGAGCTGCCCGGTCCTTGGTCCATCGTGCTTACAGGACAGCCTTCTGCCTGCTCATCCTCGCCTGCGGCCAACCCTCCCACCAGTACTCCTGCTGCCCCTGACCACAGGACAGTAAGGGATGGAGCAGGTTCATGTTTGCCCTGTGAGGCCTGAATCCAGGGCTCCCTGCTCAGTGACAGGGATGGCTTCAGTCTGGCTGCGTCTCACGAGTTTTTGTTCAAAGGTGTGGTCTCCATCATCCTTACCATTCACTAAACAGCAGAGAGGGGAGCTCAGGCTCCAGGCTCCCTTAGAAGGAATAGCTCCAGGCTGGGAACCATGGTGGTTCCTGTGGGGTTGGAGTGGGGTTGCTCCAGGGTCCTGGGACCCCTTGTGGATGCTGAGCCGTTTGCAGTCACCTCTCCAGGACTCCAGAGCCACAGTTGCCCTCCCACTAAATGACCCCAGCCTCCTGTCCGGCGTCCTGGCTAAATCATAGTCCTCTCCCCACTCCCACAGTCCCAGCCTCTAAGTTGTCTCCCGGACCCAGCCCTCAAAGGGAGCTGCCCTACAAGATGCAGAGCTTCATCCACAGCTTGTGAAGGTCAGGAAGCAGAGAAGACAGACTTGCTCAATAAGCAGCCTTTCTCACCATGGAGCTCAGTGGAAGCACCGGGTAATTGAATCAGCTCCCCATCTGCCCTCCCCAGAGCCATTCGGCTCTGCCTGTGCTCCTTGCGCAGGTCCTCATGGCAAACTTGGGGAGTAGTCCAGAGTGCTGGGTAGATAGATGTCTCTGCCCTGCCCTTGGGGATGGGCTTGTGCGCCCTTGTCCTAGAAAGCCAGCTACACTAAGGCCCAACACTTCTGGGTTGTGCCTTCTGGGATCCCCGGCTAACCCCAAGGGGTGCCCCAAACAGAGTGGGCTTTGTGAGGTGAGAGGACAGGCATTAGGGGCCTACTCCCAGCACAAGCCATATGCCACCATCTCTGCAGACTTGAAGCCAGGTACACTTGGGGTGTTCACTGTTCTGGGAGTTGGGGACCATACATTTCTTGTGATGTAAGAGGGAGCCCCAGCTCTCAGAGCACATGGCACACACCTGCTTCTGGAAGAGCCCCCTCCACAAATCCATGTGTGTGCTCACGTGTGGAGCTACATATGTGTATGCACATGCCAGGAGACTAATACTAGACCCTACCCTGTGCAGTCCCCTACCCCCTGCCAGCCCCATCTGCAGCCCCTCAGGTCTGTGAGGGTGAGCAAGTTTGTGCCTGCTAAAGATGGTCGGCAAAACCTGGAATCTGCATATCTTTTTTGGGGAGAAATTATCCCCAGCAGATCTGAGCACCTGGAAACCCCTCCAAGGCCTTGGGTCGTCCCAACAACCCTTGTGGCCCTGCAGGCAGTCACATCTGCCCTGGTCTCTCCCCATCCGCAGCGGGCACTTGGTAAGTACCTGGATGAAGGGCCGCACAGTTCCTGGGTACCATCCCCCACTGCCTCTTCCCTGGCTGCCAGTGTGCCAGCTCTGTTCCAGGCTCTGCATTGTGGCTCAGCCATTATGTTATCCAGCTGCCGGGTCACCTCTGTCATGGTGAGGGAAGCCAGGCCTTCAGCGGCCGCGCTGATCAAGGGCCTTTCTTACTGATTGGATGTTATTTGCTGATAATAAGTGGTGTGTTGGCTGACAGGCCTGGCTTCCTGTTTGATAAATGGGATCAGAATGTTATTGTGAGTCCTTTAAAAGGGACAGAGCTACGCCTGACACCACGTCCATTCTCTGTCTTTGTGCCAACCTCTGCAGGCCTCCAGTGTCCCCACTCCCCTCCTTCCTCAGTGTCCTGTCCTGCCAGCCCCCTTCCAAGGCCTCCTTGTCCCATTTCCCATGAGACCTGGAGGGATGATGCTTAAGGCTGTAGGGCATTTATTTGCACACTGAACCCTGAGGGGGATAGGCACCATAAACTGGAATCCCCATCTGCAAAGCCTCTCAAGAAGGCACAATCCCTGGGGCAAAAAGTGGACTGGAGGGTGCCAGGGCCTCGCAGTTGGGAGGCTGGTGTTTAATGAAGCCAGAGCCTCTATTCTGGAAATAGATGGTGGGGATGACTGTGGTGGCTGAAATGGTCCCTTAAGGTGTGTGTGTCTTAGCCAACCAACCCCAAGGAGCATGTGTAGGTCCTGAAGTCTGGGACAAGTACAGGAAGCCTCAGGGGCGGGGCGGGGGCCACCCCACAGCCCCTCAACAGTAGAAGCCCTGCAGAGGTCAAAAGAGGAGACAGGGTTACTGAGCCCAGGCTGAGTTACCCGTGGAAAGTGGAGCCCCTGCCAGAAAAATGACCAAAGGCCGAGAGGGAGGGGAGAAATGCATGCCTGTGCCCCGCCCCCACCAGCAGCACAGAAGCTGTGCTCCATGGCCAGGCTGGCAAGCTGGGGAAGGGGAATGCGGTGGACGTGGGGAAGCAGTGACAAAGTGTTCTATCAGCAAAGGTGACCACGTACCTACTGAGAACCAGACTTTGCCCCTGGGGGTGGATTTAAGCCTGGAAAAGCCAGGGAGGAGCTAAGGGGTTAGAAGCCAAGGTGGGACACAGTGGCGGGTGACTGTGGAGAGGGTCACTGCCAAGGGGAGGCTGTGCCCTCTTTGTCCCTTTCCTCACGTTGATCGAGCACCTGCTCTGCGCAGGAAGAAGAGCCTGGTGGCCAGGGTCTCGGGCCAGAAGGAGGATTGAGGCCTCGACCACTTGCATATGTGCCATGAGCTTAGGGAATGGGCTCAGGCGAATCCAGACGCTGCAAGTGAGAATCAGGCGTTGGGGGTCCATGTCACTCATCCACTAGCCCATCGGCTCATCCGTCTGTCATCCATCCCTCCCCTCATCTGTGCCCCTTCTGTCCACCTACGCGTCTGTCTGCCCACATAGCCACTCTCTCATCCATCCATTCATCCACCCATCTGTTTGTTCATCATCTCTCCATCTGCCTAACTCGCGGCCCTTCTAGATCCTTCCCCTCCTCTCTCCTCACCAGCCATTCACCCATCTCCATCCTGTCACATTCAGAGAGCATCCTGCTAGGATTGTTCCCCTTGGGCTCCCTTCCTGCTGGGGAGAGTTGGGGCCACACCCCTCCCATACTTAGAAGCATCGTTCTCAACGTGTTCCCTGTCAGTCACCCCCTTTGGTCATCCCACCTTGGAGAAGGTACTGGAGATGGCAGGCTGTGTCTAGCTGGGCCGTTGTATTTCTTCCCGCTCCAGAGCCCCCTTCTCCTGCTTGGATGCCAACTGCTCCCTGGGCACAGCGTGTGCATGGATCCTGGCATCTTACCAGGGACAGTTTCTTCACTCATTTTGTAGATGGGTGCCTGAGGCTCAGAGGAGCTGGGTCCCCATGACCACGTACTTGGGTAACCAATGGGATGGTGGGTAGCTGCTCAGCTCCTAAATCATGCTCTGTCCTGCCCACTGCCCCTCAAAGGTCTCTAGGGCCCACGACACACACAGCGAGGGATGAAGACACTCAGGGGCATCTTGGGTGGGGAGGAGGAGGCAGGGGTCTTTTGGTGAGGACAGGACCAGGCCTTGGCTACTCACTCACCTGGGCTTGTAGTCATATTCCTGTCCAGTTGTTCTCCTTCCTGGCCCACACTCCAGAAACTTCTGGAGTCGGCTTTCTGTCCAGGCATCCCCAGACCACAGGGGTTCTGTCATTCAGCTACCCCTGAGTTACCACATTTTGGAGGGAAGTCACCATAGGCATGTCCCTTACCCCCACCTCTGCCCTCACTGGCCTAACGCACCTGTTTGTCTTTGGGTAAGTGATGAGAAGAATGGACTCAGCTTCCTGGACCCTGATTATCCCTGTTGACTAGAGGCAGTAGCCAGCTTGGCTTAGACTCCACCTGGCCTGGGGTCATGGAGGGCAGGACCAGCTCTGTTAAGATGACCCCAACCCACATCAGACCACAGGCTGCCAATCACAGTCCTGTAGGCCTTCCTCAGGGTCCAGGCTGAGGTATTCCTCCACTTTGGAGAGACCAAGAGATGAAGACATTTAGAAGCAGGAGCCCCGTGGCCCAGGGGTTACAGACCGGCCTTGCACAGGGCAATTTTGCCCGGCCCTCCCCTTCATTCACACAAGGAAAGGGGGGATCATCTGGGGATGGGGATGGGGATGGGTCTTGCCCTAAGGAAGGGACTTGCTGAGTGTCTGGGGGTGGGGAGACAGGGCCATAATGAACAGGAAGCCCTTGGAAGAAGGCTTCAGGATCTAAAACAGCTCTGCGCACACCGCTGGCCGTGAACAGAGGGATTGTAGGAGTTTCTTCTCGCCTCTGCACCTCCAGATATCTGCAGCCTGTGCCCTGGAGCCTCCTGCTTGCCTCCCATCTCCTCTTGTCCTGGGTCCCAGCCTGCTGTGGGGATTGTAGTCCAGCCCTGGCAGTGCCTGACAATGGCTTGGGCGGTGGGGGCACTCATGTGGAGCCAGCAAGCAGGCCCTGCGGCTGCCCTTTCTCTCTGTCTTTCCTCAGGGTCACTTCCGGTCACCCTGGGAGGCATCTTACCTCAGGCCTTGTGCTTGCTGCCCATTTTCTTGTCCTTGGAACAGGTGGGCTGCACATCTGCTGTGTGCCGCATGGCTTCCTGAGGGCCACAGGGCTCTGGAGGCAACCGATGAACCAAGACAGTCCGTGGGGCTGTGCTCAGAGCCACGGCCATGGAAAGCAGTCTGGATATGTCTTATCTCCGGAAAGATTTGAGTACTGAAGGCTTGGGACCCCGTGTGACAATGTGGGGGTGGGGCCTTTAAGAGGCAGCCCAGTGACTGGGGACACACCCTCAGTTCTTCTCCTGGGACCTCCTAACCCTTGTGAGAGGGTTGTCACAGCTGAGAAGGACTGGCTGCCTGCCTGGGGTCTGGCCTCACCATGTGCCCTCCTCCCTGATGGTGCTGGTCATGGGGCCCAGAACAGACACAAAGCCCAGCGGCTCCAGAACTGAGCGTGGTGCTGGAGTCCTTCTTGCGGCTGAGGGGAGGAAAGGACTTATTTTGGTTTACAGTCTCAAGGGGACACTTCAAGATGGCAGGGAAAGATGGTAGAGCAGAGGCTGGGCATCACCCCCTGCTGGCAGGAGGAAAACCGCAGCAAGAGAGTGAGCTAAGACCTGCTTATGTGCCATGAGCACATAATGGGGGGGGCTGGCTATAACACCTCAAAGTCCACCCCCAACAACACACCCCACACCTCTTCCAGCAAGGTCCCACCTCCCAAATTGCCATCGGTTGGGTAAACACGTGAATTTATGGGGGCATCCATCTGATTTAACCCACCACACTAAACACACCTCTTGTTTTTATAAAGTTTCCAGCCTAGGGTGTCTTGTCATAGCAATGGAGAACAGGCTGATACGGAGAGTCGGGTGGTGCAAGGGCTTGCGTGTGGGACATAGGTCCTTATCTCCAAGATGGCCCTGCAGTTTGGATAGTGTGCCTGGGACCTTGATGAAGCCCTGTCCACATGTCCACCCACTGTCCACATGAGGAGGTAGCTCAGCAACACTCCACAGCCTGGCCCTGGGTCCCCCAACATCAGAGGCAGCCATCCTCAGTGGCCCCCAAAGCTCTGTGTGGGGTCACTCTTTCCTCTGAGCTTTTGAGCATTTGCACATGACCTTTGCTCAGCTGGACCTCCTGAGCCTTGAGATGGCCAGGTCCTGTCACCCTCAGGCTCAGGCCAAGGTCTCCCAAGAGACTTCATCGTGTGTCCCACTACAGTGGGTTCCCGTTGTCTGTGCCCCTGGCCAGGCTGGCTGCCTCTCCCATTGCCTCGAAGGACCCGCTGGGGACAGGGCTTCCTGCTGCAGGTCTGCTCACCCTAAAGGAGTGGCCGCAGCTCTGCCCACAAGAAGGACCCAGCAGTCTTGTCTGAGGATGAGGCAAAACTGGCAGGGACCATCCCACAGCAGTGGAGAGGTAAAACTGCCAGGGGTGCTGGGGAGATGGCTCAGTGGTTAAAATCATTTGCTGGACAACCACTGGGGTCTGAGACTGCCCTGAGCTCGATTCCCCAGCACCCATGGAAACAGCTGAGTGTGGCCACACATGTGTGTAACCTCAGTCCTGTGGTGGATACCAGAGCATTGCTGGGGCTTGCTGATGGACAGGGTGGGGGACAGAGACAAAACCCAGCAGCTCTTCTCTGCTCTGTCTCAAGATGAGTAAAAAGAGGAGGACACACGGTGTACACATCTGCACATGTGTCACACACACACCCCACATCAATTTAAAAACACCATCATAAAAGGACAGTTTTTAGCCAGTATGAACTGAGCCTGGTTGGGCCTCAGCTCCTGTTGGGGGCTGGCAGTGAAGTTTCAGGGGCGCAGTGTGCCCCATGGGCTCCCTAGAAGCCGCTGTTCCAGGAGGCCCAACGAGTCTTCACAGGTGGAGATTGTGTGCTTTGCTGTGAAATACTCCAGGGAAAACGGAGGGTGAGGCAGGAAGAGGCGCTGGGGTGCGGAGAGCAGTTGAACACTGCGGGTCCTCGCTCCAGCCTCCATTCCTCATCGTGCCAAGGTTGCCATAGTGAGACCTTCCACAAAGGCCCTGGGGAGGGGCTGGCATAGGGAAGCTGAGCACCCCTGTGTGCCAAGGCCCCACAATGTCAGTTCAGGGCCAACACCCACTGTGAACACCCTGTCCCAGGCTCTTGCTCCTGTTCACTGACGCCAAGGTTCCTAGACACAAAGGCCTTTTTCCGATGCAGAGGAGGCCGGGTACCTGGGAGCTGAGTCACTCAATGATGGTGAATAGCTGCTTGCGTCAGTCCAGCCACACCTGGGGAGAGGAACCGCAGGAGAGGAGCAGACAGGGAAATCCAGGGATGGAGGGAGGGAGAAGGGAGAGATGGAGGAAGGCCGGGAGAAGTGCGGAGGGAGAGAGAGAGAGGACCTGGGCTCCAGGATGGCCTCATTCATTCCCCACCCTCTCATTCCCTCTCTTTTAAACAATTTTCAAAAAAAATCTCATTGACGACTTCCATGTACAGACAAGATACCGTGGTGATCACAATCCCCTCCTTTCCACCTCCACGGAATCCCTTCTTCCCAACCAGTCTCTCCTCCTTCTCTTCTTTTTTGGTTTTTCTTTTTTTAATATTTCATATATTTATTTATAGGGAGAGAGAGAGAGAGAGAGAGAGAGAGAGAGAGAGAGAGAGAGAGAGAAAGAGAACCAGTGCCCCAGGGCTTCCAGCCACAGCAAATGAACTCCGGGTACATGTGCCACATTGTGCACCTGGCTTCCGTGGTACTGGGGAATTGAACCCAGGTCTTTAGGCTCTGGAGACAACTATCTTAACCACTGAGCCATGTCTTGAGCCCGCTTTTTGTTTTTTCGAGGTAAGGTCTCGCTCTAGCTCAGGCTGACCTGGAATTAACTGTGTCTCGCGGTGGCCTTAAACTCACGGCGAGTCTCCTACCTCTGCCTCCCAAGCGCTGGGATTAAAGGAGTGCACCACCACACCCGGCTTCTCTTCTATTTTGATGACATCATATTTTTGCCCTCCTATTACACAGCTCTTGTGTTGGTAGTATCAGCCACTGTGAGGTCATAAATATCAAGACCACAGTATTGCAAAGCACTCCCCCCTTCATTTGGCTCTTACATTCTTTCTGTCTCCTCTTCCTCAATGGTCCCTGGGCCTTGGAGGGTGTGATAATACTGAAGACTCAACTGTCACTTCTCAGCACTTAGGTGAGTTTGAGTCACCCCAGTGCTCACCACCATCTAAACAGAGACGCTTCTTTAACCAAAAGTGCGAGTAGCATTAATATATGGGCGTAACATAGGTATTTAGAGGGCAGTTTGGTGGGCATAATATATGCATTGAACCAGTAGTAGTTTCAACCCCCATATGGTGTATGACCTCCTCAGCCATAGGCTTTTGATTAGTTCTTCAGGACCAGCCATGGATTCCCTCCCATGGAGCAGGCCTCGTGTCCAATCAGAGGGCAGTTGGTTTCCCCCAAACAGACATGCCACCATTGTACCATTGTACATTTGCCGTGGAGCTTGCAGAGTCCACTGATGACGTTTCTCCTCCCAGCAGGCTGCAGAGCTCTTTCCAGAATCCTGACAGCTAGTCACTGGGGAAGAGGTTTCAGCTCAGCTCCAGCTTGATTTCTCAGTGACCTGCAGCCCAAGCATGTGTGGTCTTCAGCAATAAGGTTTTACCATCTCGTTCTGGTGGGCAACCAAGAGCCTTGGCAATGGCCTGTAATATTTTGGGGACACTGGGGGCACCGATGGCCAACAACCCGATGGAAAGTACCCCACCCTCTGTCCCCTTTTGAAGCCCATTCTGTCCTCATCTGTGACTTGGTTCAACCTAACACATCTCGCCCCCAGGAGAGAAGACACACCACACATTTCCAGAGCAGCTTATCTCGGATGGAGTGCGGTGCCTGTGGACAAGAGTCTCAGTGGGGCCAGTCCTGATGGACACTGGGCCAGGGGTTGTCAGAGTCATTGAGGGGTCAGGGCTGCCCGAGTCGAGGCTCACTGGCCACACCCCAGGTGGAGGCCAGACGTTGCCACTACTTCACTAGGGCCTGAGTACAGTCTCTGGGCACAAAAGCAGTGTGTCTGTGTAGACACTGAGGGCTGTGACCTTCACAGACCAGGGCACTTTCTTGTTCTGGCTGGCGTCACACAGCACCCCCTGATGGACTACTGAAGCAACGCAGGCCTTACCACCCTTGAGGTCTTGCTGTCATTGTGGAGTAGGAGGGAGGACCAAGGAAACATGATTCTGCTTTTTTGACAGCAAGGACACCAGGGTCAGACCTGCACTGAGCTCAGACTGTACTCAGGCTCCAGAAACACTGAGCCCTGAATCTGGTCACAGCCTGTCCCTTGGACGCTGGACATAGCCCTGATCCTAGTTGAACCCTGAGCCCCGGTCCTGGTCACACAATGAGCTCTGGCACTGGCCCCAGGCTGAGTCCTGATTTTCTCACACACTGAGCCCTGACCCTGGGCCAAACCGTGATGTTGACCACATGCTGAGCCCAGGCTCTATCAAAGGCGCTAGGAGCCCTGTGGAGAAGCCTCTCCCCCATAGGTGACTCACCACTCCCATGCTCAGCCCCCACCTCCACACACTGAGTGGGATTCTGGGTCCTCTGGGCAGCAGTGTCCTGGGGGTGTTAGGGGACTGTCACTGATTCACTGCTGACTTGGGGGAGTGTGAAGGCCCAGCTGGTCTCCCACATTCAGACTTGGGGCTGCCTTCCCTTAGCTGGCAGCACATCCCTGCAGCTGACACACGGCCTCCACTCCAGGCTCTTCCATCAGGGACCGTAGAGTGCTTGGCTTTGGCTCCCACTCAACAGATGGGGCAGTGGTCATGAAACGGAGGCATTCTGGGATACACAGAAAAGGCCCCGGGGACTAGGGGAAGAAAGGGCAGAAGAGACTTCAAGGGCAAAGGCTAAACTTCCTGGAGGCGTTAGAGCCATGGTCAGGAGAGACAGGGCTGAAATCCAGGATGAGGTGGGGCTGGGAATCTCTGTCTGTGGGGTCGCCTCTGCTTGCATTTTGCCTTGACTGAAGTCTTTGGTTCAGGAGATGAGACAAGGCAGGTGAGGAGGACCAGCGCTTCCTCTGCTGTAGCTGTGGCTCTGGCTGTGAGCTCCAGCCTTCTCGTGAGGTTGCAGGTTTTCTTACCGTCAACTCCTTGCTTCAAGTTCACAAAGAATTGGGCCCATGAATGAGGAGTGAATAAAACAAAGGCCATTCATTGATAAACCAGTGAGTGTTGCAGTCAGCTTCTCTTTGCTGGGCCAAAACACCTGATGGGAACAGCATATGAGAGGAAAGGGAGGTTCTTTCAGGCTTGTGACTCTGACAAGAACCTCATCAGGGTGAAGAGAAAAGCACGAGCAGGAAGCTGGATTACACGTCTGGGTGGAGGTTGTCTAAATATCGGGCTTGTGGTTGGGCTAATAAACCCCAAGTTCTTCCCCAAGTGAGACACCTCTTCCAGCAAGGCTCCACCTCCCAACACAGACTGACACCTCCACCCTTTTCCCTTTCATGTGGTATTTTAAATCTTAAGGCGAGGCGCAGCTGACCATGAGGTGTGGATCCCTCTTCAATGGCCTCCATGCCTGCTAAAGTCTATCTGGCTACCTAGCATTTTTCACTGAAAAGCTGAGACCCTAAAATCATCTGGGAGATGGGCATCAGGTCAGTCTGGCTACTTCCAGCTGAAATGGGGCACAGAAGGTTTAGGATCCCCATTCTCACTGACTTTCATGCTTTGGAGGGTGATCAAGGGGACCCACATAGATGCAGTCAGATTGACGCAAGACCACTTACAAGAGGAAATAAAGTTAAGGCGGTTAAGGATCCAAGGTCCAAAGATGAGTAGAATCACCACTAAGATTAGAATAGGTAGAACCCACTTCCACTGTGAAAATCTAGACAGACAACTCCAGAGCTGTTCACCAAAAGGGATGGTGTCTGTCATGCCTGAGTCTGATTGCAGTGCTCTTGCAAAACAGATGCGACATTAGCAGGATTATCGGCAGCGTGCACACAGCACCCAGAAACAAGGAAAAGCTACCAGGGGACACTTGGTGTTGAAGGGCCACCCTCTAGTATTTTAGTATTTCAAATAGTCTGTTAGCATCAGACCCGGATGTGCCTGATATCATTGCCTCACTACAGGTAAGGTGACCGGCCAGGCACTATCCCAGCGAGTGAAAATAGACCCTGGACTTTGCAGCATGGACTGTGCAGGGTAAGGGTGGGCCACACCCTGACCCAGCCCATTCATGGGACCCTCAAGCAGCCTCAGAGGGGCCTCTATTATCTGCATTTCCAGATGAGAGCCCCAGGGGAGGTAGCTCTGAGTTCTCTGGCCTGATATGGATTTGAAATGGCTTCTCTTCCCTGGCCCCTGCTCTCCCTTTTTACTCAGTCTTCTGTGGGGGATTTTCACTGGGTCTCCAAGGGGAGAGAGGTGTTTCCTCAAACAGCCCAGAAATGACCACCTCGGAGCGGTTCGCTGTCCAAGGTGCTGAAGAAGGAGCAGGGCTCTTGGTTGGGTCGGTCTGTCCAGTCATCAGGTCCACAAAGGGTAAGGGGTCTGGGGATGTGCCTGAGCCCCGCTTGGGGCGGGGACTCATGTGCGTGGCATGAGCGCATACACACACACACACACACAGCAGAGGTGAAGCTTGGTCCACCCTGCCTGCTGTGCACTCCCAGTCCAGCTCTGAGACCACAGACAGGCACTGTACAACCAGCCTCCCAGGGACCTCATTCTGGACATTTTGCTGTGCCTGGTCTTCTGACCTGGGTGGTTAAGAAGCGAGATGGCATCAGCCCAGCCCTTCCTGTCCCAGCTTCAGAGTAGGGCCACAGCACGGGAAGGGGCATAGGGAACATTTGAAAACATGGAGTTTTGGAAAGCGCCTGAGCCTGCACATAGGAGATACTGGGTTCATTCTTAGTCTACCATTGCCCAGTCCCACCCTCTCATCTCTGTCCAGGGACCTCAGGACACATGCCACACCTGGATGACAGCAGGAGACTACAGCTCAGGGGTGGCATGCATGTCTTTCAGAGAGGTGGTGCAGGTCAGATCACCTCCTGTGTCTTCAGATCTTGTCCAGGCTCCCAGGAGCCTTCCTGGTCCTGATATGCCAATGCTGGAGGAGGCTGGGCTTTGCTGCACTGCCAGCATGATGGTGCTTAGAGCAACACCCAGGCCAGCACCCAGAGCCCCAGCCTGGCACACCCCAGCTCTCAATCCCTTTCTCCTGTGAAGGCTGGCGTGACAACCACCTCTTTCTGCTTGGCACAGAGACAGGCCTCCCTGGGAGGGGCTCAGAAAGAAGTGAGGAGAGTTAGAGAGACAGTGTGGCCTCCCACCTCGACTGCAGCCAGAGCAAGGTCCATTGAGTCCACGTAGCCACTTGGCACCTCCCTTGTGTTAGCAGCTGGCTTTTCCCTGGGCTTCACATGCTGATCCAGTAGCAAGTGGGAGCTCTGGATACCAGCCCTTGCTGAGGGGAACAAGGCACCATGTGGGCACCTCTGGCCAATTGAAGGGTGGTTCGGGCTCTGTGATGGCCTGGGATGGTGCCTATCAGGGCCCATTTGAGAACATCTGCCAGCAGCCTGGGCCCCTGCAACTCACAGCACTTTTTACCTAGGATAAGAGCCACCCCTAGGTTTCCCCAGCACTCTGTCACTAAAGGAAGTCAACAGCAAACAACTAGTGGAGAAGAACAAAATCTCGGTGGAAGAATCTTTGGGAAACATGCAGGCAGTGAGGAATCTGGCCTCTGGCTGGGGACCTGGTGGAACCTTTCCTCTTGTGCCTCTGGCCTCTGAGGTTCTCCCATGGTGCTCCCAGGGATTGTCCTTTCTGGCTTCCCTACCTGCTTAGAGGGGAGTTTCTCGGGGTCAACCAGCTGCCCATGCTTAGCCACACTCACCACTTGCCTGTCCTCAGTCATGCAGGCCTGGTCCCTGAGGCCTCAGTGACAGCGGTGGTGGTGGTGGTGGTCATGGGGAGACCATGATGGTGGTGGTGATGGTCATGGGGAGACCATGACCGTGGTGGTGATGGTGACCATGGTGCTGTCACCCTTGGTGACAGCGGTGGTGGTGGTTAGGATGATCACAACAATCATCATAAAGGTGTCAAAGGTGATAGGCCTGGGGTGTGTTAAAAGTGTCTCAGGGTCTGATTGGTGACAGTGGCATTTGGTTTTGGTGAAGGTGTTGAGTGGGCAGGTGTCACCAGTGGGGATGAGGTGTGGGAGTGACTGTAAGCTCAAAGTCCCTGAGTGGACTGGGATTCTTTCTAGAATCATCTCAGATGCCCGCCTCCCCTCATAGCTATGGTATCAGGTGTGGGCTGACAGGAGAAATCACTTTTGGGTTCTTACAGGCTGTCCCCAATGGGGTCATGGATTGATCTGGTCCCCAATCTCTTTCAAGAGAGGCCAAGCCGAGGGGCTGCGGTTTCCCACCTGTGGTCTCTGGGAGGTCCTGATGCCCCACTCCTTCCTGTCTTATGTCCTAACACTGAATCTGGGCAGAACGTTGTAAAGGCGCCATGGCTTAACGTTCCCATTGCCGCTGAGAGCAAGGGGTGAGCTCAGGCTGAGTCCACAGGTGGGTGCCTGTCCTGGGGCCAAGGGGAACCCTTCTTGTGTGACGAGCCCCTGCTTGGCTGAAATGCCACAGTGTGGGTCTTGGGCCCCTCCCCCTCAGCCTCCCCGGCACAGGGGGAGGTGGGCAGCCCTTCACAGCGCCCACACACTCTTCTGTTTCTTTTTTGACTGTCCCCTGAAAGGAAAATGGAAAATGAAGTGGGAGGAAAGAAGAGGAGAAGGAGACAGGAGAAAACCCCAGGAAGGAGGTGGTTAATTCAGGAAGCAGCTCGGGCTTCCAAACCATTGTGCTCAGAGAACGAGATTCCACGCTGGTCTCCAGCAGCGTGGGATCTGCTCCTCTCTCACTTTATTAATAAAGCAGGACAGCAATGTCACTTGTCTCTCCCCATAAATGTGTCACTCCACTGACTAATTCCTTCTAATTAGAAACAAGAAGACAAAAAACACATCGTCCTTGGAGGCATGACAATGGCTTTCACAAGGCTGAGCTGCTGCACCCACCTGCAGCCCCAGGGACCCAGGTCCCTCTCCATCCTGGAAGTTGGGCTCAGCCAAGCGGCCATGATGACCTCAGGTCGGGGCAGGTTGTTCTGGGCCCTCTGGCTGAGCAGAGTAAATTGGGATGGGGCACCTGCTGAGGCAGCCCCTGGGGGAGCAGTTGGATATGGTGACACCCACACCCACCTCTGGAGAGGGCCACAGGGCCACCCAGCATAGTAGTCACTGACCATTTCCCTGGCACTGGACGCTTAGGGAAGCCAGGTAGCGACCTCATGGCATGATACTTATCTGAGGTGTCAGGGCAATCGGAGCCCAAGGCGAGGTGCATCTATTGGAGCCAGGAGTCCTGAATGTGGGGACCTGGACCCAGTCCTTAGCGGACAGGTAGAATAACCCTCATTGTCTCCACACTCTCCTGTCATCTTGCCAGGGTGCCCGCCTGGGGCTAGCGGGGGGCTTGGTAGCCTGGAGCTTTGTTGATAGAGCACCACTGTCACCAAAGACTGTAGCAGTCGCTGAGGTGGCCCCGTGTGCCCAGCACTGCCCTGCCCATCCTCCCTGCCCTCTGTGGCCAGCTGGGTGCATCATTCCGTTGCACAGGAGAGACCAAAGGTCAGATGGCAGAACACGAAATGGTGCTGGGGTGAAAACAAAAGTCATAGCCTGGCGCTCAAAAGCAAGTGATGACCAAAGTGTCCGCCCAACGCATTTACAAGAGCGGGGTTAGGGACCATGTTCCTTTGGAGAAAAAGCTTTTGAAGTGAAGCCACTGTGTCCTCCATGCCCGGCTCTGGGGCAAGAATCCCGAGTGGAGCACTAAGTGCTCCAGACCACGGGCACAGCAAGCGGCCAGCAGATGTGATGCACTTCCTGTCAACCACTCCCTGGGGCTGGAGGGAGGCGATGGCCTGTCTCAACAGCTGCACAAGTCACTTTCAAAGCTGTCACATCCCAGGAACCAAGGGTACAAAGGCATTGATGATGGTGGAGGGAGTGATGGTGACAGTGTTGTTAGGGGTGGTGACACTGGAGGGGGTCAGCATGGGGTGGGGGTGATGGTGGTAAGGTCAGGAATAGGGTGATGAAGTGGGGTCTGGCTAATGAACACGGGTAATGGTAATGGGGTGTGACGTCCATGTGGTGGAGGCCATGATGATAAGCTGGCTGGTGGGTGATGGCCACACAGCAATGAAGGAGGTCATGTCCAACATGGCGGCATGATGGTGGTTAGAGGTGGAGATGGAGGCGAGGCTGGCAGCCTGGCAGTGAGTGCGCAGAGCGCAAGTTGTGGACAGCAGGAGGTTTCTGGGATTGATCTTGGTTCTGAGGCTGGTGGGGATGGGACAGTGGCAGCGTGAAGGGGATGGTTTCTGTGACAATGATGGCGGCCACTGTCATTCTGTGATTGGCATGGGGTGGTACGGAGGCAGCGGTGGTGGGTTAGACGGATGTGAATGTGGTCGTGGGGCTGAGAACGAGGCTACAGGAACTCACAAGTGGGATACTCAGAGTCCAGGGCAGTTCCTGGGCCACGGGCAGAGCTGGGGATCTTGGGAGAGCTGCTGTGTGTTCAGCATGGTGTCTGTGGGACTCATGTCTGCTCCAGGCGCACCAGTAAGCCTGCAGGAAGAAACGTGGGAATGCCTCTTCCTCCTGCTCGGTAGCAGGCTTGTCTGGCATGGGGGCAGGTTTTCGAGGCACCTGAGAGGGCACCTCTGGTTGAGACTATGAGAGTTCCTAGCTAGCTGGTTTAGCTATAGGCCAGAGCCCACTGTCCTCTGGCTTGAAGGGGGGGGGGCGTCAGGAAATGAGAGATTCTTCACACTGGCATGGCAGGTGGTAAATGATCCAGGTGACAAGCACGTTCCAGCCCTGGTCCCCCAGGCTTCTCACCTCTGGTCTAGGTGGGCTCAGAGATCCTGAGACTGAGCAGAGGTAGAGGAAGAGGGTGAGAGAACCCCGGGTTTCCCTCCTGAGAGTGCAGCAGTACCTGGACCTAAGAACCTCCAGCCCGTCTTGTCCCCGCTGCCCATCCAGCCTCTCCTCTGCCATCCTAGGTCCTTGGCTGCAGGAGATTCACACTCCAGGTTTAAGTCTTGGGCCTGGGATCTGTCCGGCTTCTGCTTGGGGAATCCCAAGCCCTGCCAGACCTTGGAATGAAGCATTCCAGACCAGAAGCGGAGCTGGGGGAGCAGTGCAGACAAGACCCACTATTAGCTTCCTCTAGCCAAGTGGGCCATGGTGAGGACAGCCTGAGGAATTCAGGAGGGCTAAGTGTGGAGGAGCAGCCCAGTGGCCTGGTGGGCGCTGACTCACCGTGACCTTGGGCTCCCAGGAGCTCCAGGGCAGGTGTTTTTCTGCTCTGTCTCACCTTTACGTTGTCAGAGGTGCAGTCCTACCTCGCTTGCTTTAGGCTTTTGGACTGCTAGGTCCTCCACACCCCTCCCTTCCACCTGACATATATTGGGAATGACCCATCCTGACCTTTTCTCTTTAGACCCATCCTGGGCTCCCTCATGCTGGTAGCCCCCATGGTTAGTGCACAGCCTGCACTCAGCCATGCACTTAACCTCCCCTCAGCTTCCTCGTCTGTAAAATGGGACGACAGGGTTCTCCCTCCCAGCCTGTTGAGGTTCAGTGAGGTGCTTGCCTCACAAAGTGCCCTCTTTCTCCTCAGGACCCCTGCAGCTTCCACTCACTTTTCTAAAAAGATCACACAACAGGGTCCCCCAGGCCAGGTGGGAGTGTCAGAAAACAGTCCCAGTGTCAACATCAGGAGGAATGGCACCCAGCACAGGTGCCTCTGAGTTCTGCATGACCAGCCTGGGCATCAGGGTATCTGCAGCTGCCCAGGTCATCTGGGGCTGGCAGTTGGAGAACTGTGAGTTACAGAGCCCAGGGCAGAGACCTGAGACCTCAGCCTGGGTGGCCTGGGCATCAGATGCAGCTACTAAGAGGGGGAGTGGAGGGAGGACACTGGCCAGAGGAGAGGGACCAGGGCTGAAGGCTGTGAGGGAGTCCTGAGGGAATGCCCAGCCACAAGAGCCCTTCCTGCAGAAAGTCATTCTGGTCCTCCCGCTGCAGGGCACACCCCACAGAGCAGCCAGGGTGGGTCCTTCTTGGGACCTGGAGTTATTGTCTCCTTGGCCTCACGCCATGCCCAGCCCAGACCTTGGATCCCTCAGCTGGTGAGGTCTTTGACTGAGATCCTACTGGAGCCCCGTACCTTGGGAGGCAGGTGGACAGACTCCGAAGTGTAGGTAGTGCAGGAACTTTTCAGCAGTCGGTGGTGCTGGGGAGTCAGTATGACTGACCTCTGGCCTCTCTGCCCGGGGCTCTGGTCTGCCATTTCCTGCTGGGCAGGGGCATGGCCAGGGTCAGGCAGGGGTCCCTTTGGGGCGGTCCCTGAGTGGCAGCAGGCGCAGTGCGCAGAGTCTGCCTGCGTGGGGAAGCTCCTCGCTGCTGCGTCAGGGCTGAGCTATTCTCAGCCTCTCTCCTTTTATGGCACCGGAAGTGAGCTGCGGATGCTGGCTGGCACCGGGGAGGCATTTACATGGAGTAACAGAGAACAGCAGGAAGGCGTAGCCGCCAAGGTGGAGGGAGGGCTGCTCTGGATGCTACCCTCTCTGGCATGGGCATCCTGAACCCCCCGGCTCCAGGGGCATCTGCACAGGCCAGCTGGCAGCAGCTACCAACCTGGTAGAGGGCCATCCACCCTCAAGGCAGCTGTGGCACCATGGTAGGTGGTGGGTGGGCACACTGCCTGGCAGAGGGCCCAGTGGGGCAGAGATGGGAATAGCTGCCAGGCTTCCATGTCAGCTCAGCCCTCTGCAAGTTCTGGTGAGCCCCTGGACTTTTTCCCAACTCAACCCTGGCCACCTGGACATGAGAACCCTGCCTCTATTCCTGCCCTTTCCTTGTCCTGGAACCTGGCCCTGCTCTCCGTGGCCATCCGGGGAACACTGACACCGAACCATCCCCTGTCCTTGTGCTGGCCTCTATGCCCTCCTGGTCCTCTTCAGGTCCACATGGCCTTGGCTACCCCAGACACTGACTCAAGGCTGGCATTGCGGCCAAACTGAAGGAGCTCCAGAGTTGCCCTTCTGCCACATCTGTCACCGATGGTTAGAACCTACATAGTCATCCTGCTGCCCTTGGCCTGTTGTGCCACTCTCCTCGCCTCCTCACCCCTGGCCCCTGCACCCTTGGGACCCAAGCATCTCTGACCAGCAGACTCCATCAGGTGTCCAGAGTCACTCAGGGCTGGCTGGCTGGCAGTGGGACATAAGAGGCAGAGTCGCAAGGCTCTGGGAGTGTGCGTGGTCACACTCCCAGACCTCACAGACACCTGCCTAGGGATCCACAGGGGAAGGCGAAGCACAGCAGGTGCTGTGTGTGGGAAACCTTTCCAGAAATGGAGTGAAGACACCAGAGGGCTGCCAAGTCTATGAGCTCCCAGACAAGGGGGTGGACAGCTGAGCGGACAGGAATTCTCAGCAGCGGAAATGGCGTGGTCACAGGTCCAGCCGGCTCGTCCATTCCTCCCACCTTGGAGAAGAGTCCCAGCCACTTAGTCCAGTCAGATTGCAAGAAGAGGGATCCGGGACTGCCATGAAGTTACACATGGCCTCAGGAAAAGCAGGACAAGAGGCATCCAGTTGCCTGGGCTCTGGATGCTCAGGCCCAGGCAGGCTGAGCAGAAGGGACATGGACCAGAGAGGAGTATCCTCAGGTCTGGTCTCATCCCATGTTGCCACCCTTGAACCTGCTTTCTTTCTGGCATGTGTACCCCAAGATCTGAACCCACAATGTCCAGATGGCTCCTCCTCCCTTGCCCCAGGCTGTCCAGAAGAGTTAGATCACCCCTGCACCAAGAACCCCTGGAAGGAAGTGGAGTCCTTTGACCAGCTGGGCAGGCGCATGGTGGGTGCTGACAGGCTATAGAGACCAGGCTAGGAGCATAGGAGAGGACCCACCGGTATCTCTGGCCACTGAGGCCAGAGAAGGGGGAGAGTCTTAGGGTTCTCATCACAGCCTCATGGCACAAGAAAGCATTCATAAGATGACTCTGGGATCCCAAAGGTCTCCTCTAAAGCCTTTCTTCCTATCCTGACTTTCATCTTTTTTGCTGTGTGGCTTTGACAAGTTCCTGGCCCTCTCTGGTCCTCAGTCTCCCCTCCTCATAATGGGATAAGGAGCAGAGGTCCCCTGAGGATAGACTCACAGCTCCCAGTGCCCTTGTCCTCTTCCAGGTGGGCAGTTTGGACTCCTCGAGCCTCAGACCCCAGGAGGATGCCCAGGGCACAGCTGCTCTGTGAAGGATCTGTGGAAAAATACCAGGCTTTCTCAGAGGCTGGACTGGAGGCGCTGAGGCAGGAAGGAGGAGGGAGGATGGTCTGGTGTGTGGGCCCCCCCCTGGAAGGAACAGGCTGCTTGTTCCGGGGACAAGAATGCAGCACACAGCCTGCCAGACGGAAGAGGAAGGAAGGAAGGAAGGAAGGGGGGGCAGAGAGAACATGCTCTGAAGACTCATGGAGGGGGGGCTCTGATGAGAGAGGGGTGCTTCAAGTCCTGGGAGGGGGCCTCTGATGACAGAGGGGTGCTCCAAGCTAAGTGGGGAGGCTCAGTCTCTCATGGCCCCGGGTGCTGGCTTTGGTCTCTGCACATGTCCTACCCTCTCTGTCACTGGGCAGCCCAGTGGTCTGAAGCAGGTATCCCTCTCTCTCTGGACCTCTGTGGAAACCGATAATTAAACAGCAGCTGTGCCCTGGTTTCCAGATCTTTCTCTGTCTCCTCATTGTCCCACCTCAATCCTTTTCCCCCAGGCTGTCAGCCTCACTCACTGTGTGTGTGTCCTGCGCACTGGGGGGAAGCAGGGTCCCCTCACTCCTCAGCTCCCGGGATCCTTATCATTCAGCCTCACTCTGTCCAACCATTATGGGACTGACTGGAGGCACCAGGCTGATGGGAGGGCCAGGTGTCCCCCTTCTGCTGAGGCTCACGCGTGTGTCAGCACAGCCTGAGCTGATGTGGCCTTGAGGGTTGAGTGGGTGGAGGCTCTAGGAAGCCGCTAAAGCCTGTTCCTGAGGCTCACAAGCAGGGTCTTCCTCACTGCCACATCCAGGAGGGGCCCCAGCAGCCTTCATCCTGGCCCTGGCATTGTCCCAGAAGAGGGAAAGGCAAGGCTCAAGGGAGCTTCCCTTCCTCTTCCTCAGACCCGTGCCAAGTGCCTCTGCCAGGCCCTGGACTCTAGTGTGCGTGGGGGGTGCCTTGTGCTGAGCAAGCAGACGGAGAGCAGGCTGAGGACAAGGCCAGCACGACCTCTAGACCAGGACAGCAAAGAACAACTGTGGAGATCCCAGGCAAGGAAGCACAGGTCACAGGAAGTCTCAGGCAGGAGTGGATGGAGCCTGAGGCTTCAGGTACAGGCAGGAGGGTAGAGTGGCTGTCCCTGAGGTGACACATCTGGAGGGGGTCTCATCTTGAAAAGGGCATCTTCGTGTGGGCACATGGTGGTCTGGAGCCCTGGAGGCAGGCCTAGCAGAACTGCTGGACAAAAGTCACTGCCCAGAACCCCTATGGTCACCCTAGCCTGCCCTTCATTCTAGGACCCCTCAGTCCTAGGATCTGGAACCAGGGTCGGTCCCTCCCCTGAACCCCTGCCCAGAACTCCTGTGGTCACCCTAGCCTGCCCTTCCTCTGAGGACCCCTTAGTTCTAGAATCTGGAACCAGAGTCAGTCCCCTCTCCCTGCTTTTTCCATGCATAGGCCCAACCCCTATCCGCCCCCTCCCCAACCTGCTCAAGGACTGGGAGAGGCAGTAAGTGCAGAGTCCTTCCATCAGGGCGAGGGGGCGGGACTGGGAAGCCTAGATCTATTAGAAGAGGCCTCCCCCCTCCCTAGAGGCAGGGAGCCAGCCCTGCCTCTTTCTCAGAGGCGGAAATATAGGGCCCCAGGCTCCAATGCGGGGGTTTGCTGAGGGCTTCTGGGGCGATAATTGGACAGTGATTAAGTGTTCCCAGAGCAGCAGCAGAGGCTGTCACCTGTCACCTGCCATCCAGCCGACCCTGCAGAAGGGGGCAGGGACTCTGTGTGGCTCTCCTCCCAGATCACTCCCCCCCCCCCACACTGCTGCTCAGAGCTGTGTTCTCTCAGGGACTGCATGGCCTGGACAGGGTCACCTTGCTTCTGGGTGGGAGCTCAGCACCAGGAGCTCCCCCATCACACCCAGACCCAACTCCCCTACAGAGGGAAGAGCTGCCCCCAGGCCATGTGGTGAATGCTGTCACCTCTACCATCTACTCCAGGGGCCTGTAGCCTTGCTGGAGCCGGGATAGAAAGCTGGCCAGCAGCCTGAGCCGGTCCTGCTCTGACTGGTCATGGGGCCTTGGACCCCACAACAGGCCTGTATATGAGGGGCTGGCCTCAGCTGCTGCTGGCTGGCACACTCACTGCACACGGGCAGGGCACTGTCCAGCTGCCTCATCAGCCAGACCCCATGGCACCTCAGGACTCAGGCCTGCAGCCTCCTGCTCCTGGGATTCCTTTGTGAGAAGATTCCAGCTTGATTCTAGCAGTTTCTCTGCCTGACTCCTCCTCCCCACGGTGGTGCCCCTCTGCCTTCTGTGTCCGCCTACTAGACTGTAATTAGAAATACCAGGAGAGCCATTTTAGGGGAGTTATTTTTTCCCCCAGAAAGACATTCCCCTCAGGGGTGTAAGCTCTGGCTCTAAAGGGGACAGGGCTCCCTAAGATTTCTCAAAAGCAGTGGGAAGGGGCTCTGAGGGGATACACAGGGGTAGGGATTTCAGCAGGTGTGCAAATAAGGCTGAGTGGGATGGAGGAGGTTGGGGTATGAGTGTTCACAGAGGGCTGTGAGTGGGGGGCATGAGTGTTCATGGGGGCCTGTGAGTGGGGGGCATGAGTGTTCATGGGGGCCTGTGAGTGGGGGCATGGGTGTTCACGGAGGGCTGAGTGTGCAGTGATCATGTCTGAGGGATGGAGAGGGAGCTGGCAGAGGAGAAAGGTGTCCTGTGTGCCTGTGGGCTTCAGCTGTGAGTAATGATGTCACCTGTCCCCAAGTAACATCAGAGAACAGGAGACCCAGACCCGTGTATCCAGCTTGGAGTCGGCCAAGAAGGGCATCCTCCCCACCACTCTCTGGTGCTGTTGCTAGGGAAGCGGAAGGGGCCTCCCTCAGGGGGGAATCTCAGCTTCCGGAGCCCCATTCCTTATATGGTGTGTTGCTTTCTCTGCCGGCTTCCTTCTCCTCCCTCCCTTTCTCCCTCTCCACTCCTCCTCCCCCTCCCTCTCTGTTCCTACCTCTGAGAAGTATCTTGGGGCTTCTGGCCTGCTCTGGCGGTGCCCTGGGGCTCAGGGCTCAGCGATGTCTGCACCATCCTAACCACTACCCCTTGGTCCCCGGCAATGTCCTCAAGACGTCCTGCAGGTTCAAGTGAAGTCTCAGATCTGCCCCAGCCTCTGGCTGTAGGGCTGCAGTCAGCCCTGTCACTGCCACTCAGCGAACAGTCACACAAGCAGATGGGTGCCAGGCTCAGGAATAGCCTCTCCAGGTGCAGTGCAGTCCCTCACAGAGATGGACCAGACTGGACAAGGACTCTTGGGTCTGGGGACTGGGGAAGGCAGGAGCTGTGTGTGTGTGTGTGTGTGTGTGTGTGTGTGTGTGTGTGTGTGTGTGTGCTCACTGACCTTCAGACATCTCTGGATAAAGGTGTCTGAACGAAAAGAGAGAGAGAGGGTCCTGCCACACTCGCCAGGTTGCACCTGTTCCAGTCTGGCTGCGCACGGCCCAGGGCAGGGACAGAGAGGACCCTCCTTTAGGAAACCGATCCTGCGACCCCGTGAGGGGACAGCAGGTAACAACTTGCCTCTGCCGGTCCCCCACAGTCCCCGCTGTCCCCGCGCCCGCCCGGGGTGGGAGGCGCGGTGGAGATTAGTCACCCCGGGGAGCGCAGCGCGCGGAGGGAGGGAGTGGGCGCGGGGGCGGGGCTTGCGGCAGGAGCGCGGGCGGGGACGCTGGCGCGGAGCCTGCGGCGGGCCAATGGGAGGCCGGGCTCTGCGAGCGGCCGCCCACGGGAGCCGGGCAGGCGGCATAAAAAGCCGGCGGCGGTGGCTTGGGTGCAGAGCTTGGGCAGCGCTTCCCTGGCAGCTTCGCCTCGGGCACTAGCTCAGCGGTGCACCTGCCACTGTCGCCCGGCGCTGCGCTGCGGACGCCCGCCGCGAGCATCCCCGGAGGAGCCAGCCGCAGCCTGTCCCGGTCCCGGTCCCGGTCCCAAGAGCCGGCACCTGCGCACAGATGGAGCTGGACCATATGACCACCGGCGGCCTCCACGCCTATCCCGCTCAGCGGGGCTGCGCGGCTGCCAAACCCAACGTGATCCTGCAGATCGGTAAGTGCCGCGCCGAGATGCTGGAGCACGTGCGGAGGACCCACCGGCACCTGCTGACCGAGGTGTCCAAGCAGGTGGAGCGGGAGCTGAAGGGGCTGCACAGGTCGGTGGGCAAGCTGGAGAACAACCTGGACGGCTATGTGCCCACCGGAGACTCCCAGCGCTGGAAGAAGTCCATCAAGGCCTGCCTGTGCCGCTGCCAGGAGACCATCGCCAGCCTGGAGCGCTGGGTCAAGCGAGAGATGCACGTATGGCGGGAGGTCTTCTACCGCCTGGAGAGGTGGGCTGACCGCCTGGAGTCCATGGGTGGCAAGTACCCAGTGGGCAACGAGCCATCGCGCCACACTGTCTCCGTGGGCGTGGGGGGTCCTGAGAGCTTCTGCCAGGAGGCTGATGGCTATGACTACACGGTGAGCCCCTATGCCATCACCCCACCACCTGCTGCTGGGGAGCTGCCAGGACAGGAGCCAACAGAGGCCCAGCAGTACCAACCATGGGGGCCTGGTGAGGACGGGCAGCCGAGCCCCGGTGTGGACACACAGATCTTTGAGGACCCTCGGGAGTTCCTGAGCCACCTGGAAGAGTACCTTCGGCAGGTGGGCGGCTCTGAAGAGTACTGGCTATCCCAGATCCAGAACCACATGAACGGGCCGGCCAAGAAGTGGTGGGAGTTCAAGCAGGGCTCAGTGAAGAACTGGGTGGAGTTCAAGAAGGAGTTTCTGCAGTACAGCGAGGGCACCCTCTCCAGAGAGGCCATCCAGCGTGAGCTGGACCTGCCACAGAAACAAGGCGAGCCACTGGACCAGTTCCTCTGGCGCAAGAGGGACCTCTACCAGACACTGTATGTGGACGCCGACGAGGAGGAGATCATCCAGTACGTGGTGGGCACCCTGCAACCCAAGCTCAAGCGTTTTCTGCGTCACCCACTTCCCAAGACCCTGGAGCAGCTCATCCAGCGGGGCATGGAGGTACAGGACGGCCTCCAGCAGGCGTCAGAGCCGGCTGGCACCCCACTGCCTGCCGAGGATGAGGCTGAGGCCCTCACACCTGCCCTCACCAGCGAGTCCGTCGCCAGTGACCGAACCCAGCCCGAATAGAGGACAGCCCAGGACCCCCAGCCTGTCTGCCACACACAGCCTGTGGCCTCTGCCAACCAGGACTTGAGCTGGGTCTAACTCCCACAGTGGGGTGCCCTGCCTAGCTAGGGACCTACTCATCCCCTGGCCTGACTTGCAGACACCCACTGCAGACATGCTCCATGCCCCGAACAGCCAAGGAGTTGCCCCTCTCCTGCAGGGCTCCCACCTCCTCCCCTCCCTCATCTGTCTTACCCCATCCTGGCCCCACCTGGCCAGTGGCCTCACCCTCACACCATCTGACCACCACAGAATACTCCCAGCTTCCTTATTCTGCCCCAATGCCTGAGCATTTCCTGGGCAACACTCAGGAAACGAAACGTCTAGAAGACAAGGAACTGAACAGAAGATGCCAAGCGTGTGGGGCACCCCAGGGCAGAAGACACAAGTGAACCAGTGCCAAGGGAACCCGACTTCCGGGGATCCCGCCCACTCCTGCAGATGCAGCAGATCCAACTGGCACCCTCGCAGCCTCCAGGGCAGCTGGCACCCTCGCAGCCCATCAGCCTTGGGCAGCACAGCTCCCCTTCCAGGGTTGAGCTGAAGCCGTAAAAGCCACGGCTGCAGCAGACCTGCCATCCAGGCTTCTCCTGGCCCCCAAAGGTGAGCCTTGTCCCTTGTATGTTCGGGTGGGGGTGTGGAGCTAAGTCCATTTTCCAGGGAGCAGGGATGGGTGACATTGTTGGTGGGCAGAGACATCCTGGGGCCAGAGAGAGGGCTGGATGGGATCAGTGCTGGAGGAGTTGGCTGAGCTAGCTAACGGGGACCCTGTACTTTCTCACCCCAGAACAGTGATTCACAGAGCTTGGGGAAAAGCAGAGCTCAGCTCCGTGACTCAGCCAGTCCCAGAGGGCAGAGTCTTCACACCCGGCTGAGGCAGCAGCCGGCACCTTCGGAGCCAGGAGAATGACTTCAGGTAAGGAAGACTCTTCCTTCCTCCCAAATTGCTCCTTGCCCACTGACTAGGCCTATGGGTGAGCTGAGGGGCTCTGGCAGGTCCCCGGGGTGGGGGGACTTGAGCTGGGAGCAGGGTAGTCCACTGTCCCTCCCCAGTTCTTAGAATGTGACCTCGTGCTGTTACTGACCACTCCGCTGCTTCCTCTCTCCCTCAGGTCTCAAAGCTGCCCAGAAATCTTTGCTGCTGTGCCTGACCCCTGCACCATCCTCTCCTGTCTCCATTCTGCCTGCACAGGAGAAGCCCTATGACAGTTGAGAGGCTGCAGAGAGGAGATGCCTGGCAGAGAGCAGCGCCCCAGCTCAGCCAGAGCTGGTGGTGAAGACAGGCCAGCATGGAGTCAGGGTCTGCCACTGTGCCCACCCTGCTGGCCCCCAGCTGCCTGAAGTGAGCCACTACAGCTGGAGCAGGGTCTATATCCCTGGTCCCTGTTCGCTGTGTGGCCACCAGCCCCTGCCAGAACCTTCAAGGAGTCCTAAGGCCGAGGCCCCAGCCCAGCCCCTGCTCTGTCTGGCAGACCAAGCGTAGCCCCAGGAGACCCCCTGGCATCTGCTTCTGGGCTGTTCCAGGCACTGCTCTGCCCCTACCCTGTCCTGCTCAGCTGGAGTCCATTGTGCTGGAAGCCACTATGGCTGGAGTTTCTCTGTCTGCCTTGCCCACTGGGTTCTGGGACCAGTTCTGTGGATAACCCGTCCGATGGATCCTCTGCCCTGTTCCCCTGCCAGTCCCCATAGATTTATTTTTGCACACAAGCCATAGCCCATATCCATTGGCTGGCACAGGCTACAGGAAGGCCCTGGGGTTGGAAGGGACCTTGGGAACCTCAAGAGGATGTTACTGAGCCCCTTCCTCCTGGCCAGGCCTTGAATATCCAGCCAGGTCCTGTACCCATGTCACCTTACCTCACAGATTTTTTAAAAGTTTTTATTAATAAAACATTGTAACTTCTTGGAGCATTTGTGCTATTTCTCTGAGGCGTGGCGTGGGCTGAAGTGGGACTGCACAGGAGACCCCTAGCCTGGAGAGTGACTGGAACCTGTGGGTGTGGTGAGGGGGCTCAGAGGCGGGAACACTGCTGACTGTCCTCAGAGAACCCTCAGTCAGGTTCTGGGTCCTTGGTTAGAAGGCCCCTAGGGCTCCCAGAGAGTGGGACAGCTCTGGACCCCTGTTGTGGGAGAGAAACTAGATTATTCACAACTCTCTGGGATGGGCCCGAGTCCTCCTACTGGGGTGCAGAGTTTGCAATGGGTGTGTATGGGGGTCCCTCCAATAGGGCCAGGCCCATCCTGCCTGCTCAACTGAGAACCCCAGGTACAGGGTCAGTGTGGGAGCCCATCTGTCACAGCTACAGGACTGAGAAGTTCCTCTCTGAGCCTCAGCTTTCTCATCTGCAAAACAAGCAACCATCCCTAGCCCTGTCTGAGTTTAGGCTCCAGAACTTGGAAACACCCCCGTGGGAGCCAGGTCTCCCCTTTGTGGACAGTGCCAGGTTACCAATGGGAAAAGGTGGTCTGCAAGGGAGTGAACCCCGTGCCAGGCTAGGCTCAGTGAGAAGCAGGGCCAGCAGGAGACAGGCAGGAAGAGAACAGTCTCAGGATGGTTCATGCTGGTCCAATTCTATGGTCTTCTGGAACTCAAGCTGGTGTCTGTAGACAGACACTCCTCACCAGCAGGGAGGCCTTCACTATATCCTCTGGCATTTCAGCAGGCCAAATCCCCATGACCAAGCGAGACCCTCCTTAACCCTCTGATCTGGCCTTGGCCACTCCCTGAAGACACCTGTGAAGCCTCACACAAGGTATGCTTGAACGATGAGGATGGTACCCTAGTCCAGCGGACCATCACCATTGCCATGATACCCGCTGGTACTGGCTGGTTGTCTAGTGATCCCTGTGTTCAGGGGGGTTGCTTCCTGGAGCTCCAGGCAGCGAGGGTGGGGCAGAGTGGTGAGGATGGCCAGGAATGGCATCAGCCTGGAAGAGCTGCCCTTGCTGTGCCTGGCACCAGCCGGGCACCTGCCCAGGAGAAGATGGAGGCTGCCAGACACGAAGCGGAGGTCTGGGGGGGGAGGCAGATGGAGCCACCTGCCACCAGGAAGTGTTGTCACCCTCAGCAGGGCCAGCAAGAACCCTGAGAGACGATGAAAGCCGCCTCTGCCCTTTCTCCTCTTCGTTTCTTTTAAGTGAAACTGCTGATGAGAGGGAGAGGCAGGTAGCAGCGGTGGAGGAGGCCGCTTTCTCCTGCTCCCACACTGTGCTCTGGGGACCTGAGGCCAGACCTGGATTTCCTCCCTAATAAGTGACCGCCGTGATTGACAGGCTTTTGGAATACAAGTGCTTTGAGTCTTGGCTGTTTCTATTTCTATGGAAACAAGCAGAGGGTCACAACAGAGGGCATGGTGTGGTGCAAAGGGTCCCAGATCCACCTTCCTTCTACATCCTGTAGCTGAACAGGGTCCCCTGGCCCCACGAGCCCTGGCTGTGCACCCCACTGGGCACGGGCCACTTGTCTCCTCATCCAGGACAGGAGAAGTCTGAACTTGTCTCAGATTCCGAGCTGAGCAGGGCTGGGGCAGTGTAGCAGGATGGTCATGTGGGCATCGGCCGTGGCCTTTCTCTAAAATCAAGTTTGCCTCTGGAGTCTGTGCTTGGCAGAGGTGAGCTGTCCTGTCCCTTGGGTTTGGGTTAGCCTGGGGGCTTGGAAAGGTGGCCTCAATGAGCCAGACTGCTGGCAGGACAGACTCACAAGCAGAGTGGAGAGGCAGATGCTGGCGAGCATGGGAGGTGGATAAAGGGCTCCTTTCAGGTGGACCAGGAAGGTAAAGAGAGCTTTCTTGGAATTGGCTGGGGGTGAGCCATTCCTCCCTGGGCACAAGGAGTAGGCATGTCCAGCCCAGCCCACGCTCCCTGTACTTCTTCACATGGAGCAAGGAGTCCAGACAGGGTGGGGAGGGAAGAGGACCTGGATCCTGACCCCCCCTAGGGTGCAGACCATGCTTGGGATCTCCCTGATGGCTTGGCCTGGTCTTTCCCAAGTGTACACTGAGTGTTAGGGCACCCTTCTCTCATGGACGTGATGGATCTTTGGGGGTGGTACAGACTGGATGTCCACAGGTGGGTGAGGCCCTAGAGATGAGGAGGAGGAGGAGGAGGAGGAGGAAGAGGAGGAGGAGGAGGAGGGAGGTAGGAGAGGGAAGTCTAAGTGGCCTGAAGGCAGAAACTGGAGGAAAAAGCAGAGACTGGGCAGAGCTGAAAGCACAGGAAGGAGGCTAGATCTCCAGGCTGAGGGGCCTCTCCCCATCTCCCACCCGTCTAGCTCCACTGGGCTGGACCCACTCTCACACCCTTCCAGGGCCCGGCTTGTATGTCCTTTTCCTCAGGAATGGGCCCAGCGCAGGGAGCAGCACAGAGGCTCTCGTGAGAGGGGACACAGAAGCCACATGCTAAGACATCCCTGGGCTTGGCAAGACTTGGGGGGACCCAGGGCAGTGACGGTAATATGGGAGGGGAGGTGACAGGAAGCAGAGGCTGCAGAGACATAGACAACCCCACTTCCACTCCTGGGCCACGAACACATACCACCTGTGTGCCTTCCCAAGCAGAGTCCAAAGACCAGAGGGCGGTGGGTGAGCCCAGGGACATTCAGAGACCTCTGCTTACTGTGCTCAGGCCCCGAGTCCACCCTCCACAGGGCTGCACCATCAGCACCTCGGGTGGTCACCATGGGCAACCACCAGCCAGTGGAGGACCAGTGACCATGCTGCTGTGATCAGCCAACCCCAGGCCTCAGGAATGCCACTGTCTGTCGTGGTGGATGGAGCACCCAGGGTGACTATAGCTCTCTGCACACCTGTTTCCATGGTCACCACCCAGTGTGCTCCTATGCCCCTCCCTCTGAAGTGACACTCCTTCCTTCTACTGGATTCTCGAGATGGCCACACTGATGCCTGGGGCTGAGGTTCCACACGGCCCTGGGCTGGAAGGAGAATAGCAAAAGGAGTTGGAGAAAAAAATGAGCAGAACTGACGTGTGCATGACTCTATCTTCTTCTCCTCCTCTTCTTCCTCCCCCTCTTCCTCCTCCTCCTCCCCATTCTGGGAGACCCAGGGTGGGGGAAGCAGGAGCAGGAAAGGGTACCTGAAGAGGCCATAGTGTCCCCACCCTGGCCTGTGAGGGGAACCCAGTGCAGACCCATAGGCCCCATGCGTTTAGAATCTGTCTGCGAGGGTCTGTTGAAATCTGCACACCGAGGGTGTGGCAATGAGTACCTCCAGAACTGCTCATAGCCAGTGGCTTGTTACCTTGGAGCTCAGAGAGAGAGGCCCCTTTGCCTCAAGGGATCAACTCCAGGGTGCCCTCTGTGCCGAAGCCTGTCTTCACCTGGACGCTTTCTTGGTCTGCCCAGGACCTCTGCCTCAATGAGCTGCCTTTTGTATCCAAGGCTCTGCTTCCCCAAACGCCCTTGAGAGCCTGAGAGCTGCAGGAGGCAGCGAGCCCCTCGCCCTTGCATCCTGGGGACCCACCCTTCCCAATGACAAGGCATTTCTTGTCACTGCCCGTGTGGAGAGTGGCACCCACCTGCCCTTCGGTGAAGATGTGGGAGCTCACTGCAGCTGCTCCCCACCAGGCTCTCCTGACGTCCTCCCATGGTCCTAGGCTCCAGCTGCCCACACAGGCTGGCCAGGTCCCACCACATCACATTAAAGCAAGCTGCACTCCCTCCTGGTGCCAGTGGCCAGGACGAGCTCAGAATGATGAGTTTGTTGAGTCCTCACTACAGCACCCTGGCCAACCCCAATCCCTGAGCCCCTGTGAGGCTTCCTCATGAACGTGGCTTTCTCCCTAGGGTGAGCTGGGTGGGCAGAACAAGAGGCAGGCACTGAGTTGCAATGGTTCGGGTTAGAGGCCTGTCCTGATGGGGTAAAAGCAAAGCTTCGCCCCAAACTACCTTCTTCTCTCACTGATTTCAGATCCCAGCCGCCCGTAGGCCTCTCATCACCTCCGGCTGACCAGCTTCTCTCTGCCTCTGATAGGCTACTCACGAGTCCTCACTTCCACAGGCGGAAGGCGGAGGTTCCCTCGTCTACGCCCCTCTTCCAGAGTATTCCCAGCTTCTCCTGAGCACTCCCACGCCCTCTGGGGCTCCCAGCTTGTGGCCTAGTTTTGCAGGCCCTGGGTGGCATACATTATCCTGCTTCCTCTTGGAAGGAGGTCAAGAACCCACTTGGATCTGGAGGCTTCCAAATGGGGAGCAGTACTTATAGCACAGGGTGCCCTGCCCAGCACACCCCACTGTGTTTGTAATGGAACCTCGGAGCTAGAATGGTCATTCCTTGCAGAGATGGGCCAACTGAGGCCCAAGAGAGCAGGTGACCCAATGGCTGTCCTTCCTCGGCACTCACTTAGAGGCCGTCCTCATCCTACCTGCCCTGTGCTTCCAAACCAATAGCCCCTTTGTACACTCCAGGTCACCACCAGAAACCTGGTTGCTGATCAGGGCCACCGCTTGAGACCTTGCTAGGGGCAGCCTGACCTGGACACACAGAAGGTAGACACCACCTTGCACCATTGTGGGGCCCAATGTGCACTGGGGGCTTGCTCTCACCAGGTCCTAGCCCCCCAAAGCTCTGCACTCTGTACACAAGGCCTCCCCACTCCCCCTGCTGCTCAGTGCACTTCTGTCTCTGCTGTCTGAGGAGAGCAGGCTGCGCTCCACCCTGGCTATGCTGTGCTGTAGAGAGCAGCGGCTTCAGGCTGTGGGTGTCTTGCCCAAGTTGCTGGATGTTACAAAGCAAGACTTAGACATGAGCTGCTCGTTTTAAGTGCAAGCGCCAAGGTGGGTGACTTCACATCTTGTTTACACCAACCATGGCCTCTGCCAGCACGTCAAGGCCACAGACTAATCCATGAATGAAAACTTGAAAGAGGAACACCTGAGAAGGTGTCATACCAGGCACACAAACTTATCATGGCACCAGAAGGAACCCCTCTCCTGTGGCTATGAGGAGGACCCCAGGATGGAGATCCCCTCACCAGGTCACTTGTTGGGATCCTGCCAGGGTTCTTGGTGACAGGCTGCCACCTGTGTGACCATGACTCCTGCTAGAACCCACCAGGACCACACGCCTCTTAACAGGCCAGGTGACCGTTGTTACTTAATTGTCTTGGCCTGGGACAGGACACTAGCAGAGAACAGCCTTAGGCTTCTATTCTGAGCTTGAAATTGCCCTTTCTGTTGGGTCCTTGCATTTCCACACACTCCATCTGAGGCTCATCACGCCCGAGGCAATGTGGCCACACAGCTGTTTGTGGTTTCCTTTCCAGACACAACACTCTCCTCCTGGCATACAACATCCTTTAACATGAGTCTGCCAGCTGAGGAGACTTGGTGCAAAGGCCCCAGGTGGCAGCTCGCTGCCCAGCTCCAGCCAGCGTCTCAGAGCTGCCTGAGAGAGGGGGAGGACTGGGGGCCGAGGGATCACTGCATCTCTCACTGTGTCAGAGTTGCACACCTCCCCTACCCCTCTCTCCTTCCTTCTTCCTCACCCCTCCGCCTGCCTGCCTCTGTCTCCTCATCAGCTCCCTCTGACTAGCCCCCCATCTCATCCCCTCTGTCTTGATGTCTCCCCATTTCTGGGCCTCCTCGGTCTCTGCCTCCCCTTGTCTCTGTCTCTCTCCTGGCTCTGTCTCTTCTTTGTCTCCCCTTGGCTTTGTCTTCCTTTGCCTCCATGGCTCTGTCTGTCTGTCTGTCTCTCCCTTCCTCTGGCCCCTCTCAGTCCTTCCTGGCCCTCTGTCCTTCTAAAAATCCCTTAGCCGCAGAGCTCCTGGGTGGGTTGAGAGCCCTCCTTCCATTCCTCAGGGGTCCATCCCACTCCCAGCCCTGCAGCCTCACCAGCCCCTGGGCGCCTTTCCCTGACCTGCCTTCTTTCCCACAGACAGATGCAGGGCAGGTGGATGTTTCCCTGCCCATGGCCATGATGGAGCCAAGCCTTGTGCAGATCACGCTGGGAACCTTGACAACTGTCCCCCAAAGACAGCAGCCACCTGAGGCGGGAGTGACTCCCCCATCCCGAGTGTCCAAATGAGAAACAGAGGAGATGCTGGGATAGCAGATTGGAAGGAGGGACAAGCAGCGACCTTGTGAAGCCTCTGGACATCCCAAGGAGAGAGGAGCCCCTTCTGCAGGGAATGGCCACTGTCCCGAAACTCCTGTGCACACTCTCCTGCCTCTCCTCCTCCACGGGCTCCTGGGCAGTGCTGTGGGGTGCAGACTATCCTCTCTGTCCTGGCACTTACCTGGTGCTCTCTGGGGACAGAATGACCCATGTCAACCCTGACATGGCCAGCAGCTCCCAGAAGTGAAATGGGCCCTGTGCACAGGCTGGCTCTCCCCAGGGACCCCCGGTGCCCAGGCTTGGGCTGCTGGCTGTCTGGCATCTTCCCTGCCAGGAGCAGAACTGTGGAGGATACTATTTTTAGTATCTGTTATCCCCTGTAATTATCTTGTCTGCTTGGCCCTGGCACCTGGTCCAGTGCTGTGGAAAATGCTGGTTGTCTCGAAACACTCCAGGCTATTAGGACAAGGGGGACATGTCCTTGGGAGCCAGAGTGGGGGACAGTGACAGTGGTCATGCGCATCTTCACCCTCTCCCAAGGGCTCTTTTCTGTACCCTCCAGGAGACTTTGGCCCCACTGAAAAAAAGCCCAGCAGGGCTTCTGGCAATGGCGGTGGGGGTTTTAGGCAGTGGTTCCCACTTTGTCCCCACAGCTCTTGTAACAGATCTGGGCAGAAACACTGACTGAGAGAAAGCAAGAGTTTTGTCATCTTCTTAGACTGCCGTAGCTCTTGGAGCCCTGCCCATGGTAAGGAGCCCTGTGGCTCCTATGAACCCCCAAACCTGTGAGGTGGCTTCATTGGAGTTTGTTCCCTCCAGCGTTTGCAGGTGAACCCCTTGTTGAGCAGGGCTTCCCCAGCAGGAACAGATGGGGTGTAGGCTGGGGTCATTATCTTCCCTGGGCTGTAAGTAGGCAGGTGTGGGAAGGAAAACTGGGTGAGAATGGAGGTAACCCTCCCGAGGCCACCTACAGGGCAGGATCCCATCCAAGCCTCTGGTGCCTGCTGGGCCAAAAGACCATCCCTCACATCTGCCTTGTGAGGCTGTTGGGCCGTGGACTCCCTTGATCCCAAGCCTCCAGGCCATTGCCCACTGTGCCCCTTGGTGTGGCAGCTGGACCAGCTCTTCCTCTGCTAGGGGGGGTCTTGGCCCAGGATCCCGGCAGCTGTTTGCAGTCGCATCTTCCTCCACCACCCCTGCCCCTCGGCTGAGACTCTGTCCCTCCCATGGGGCATGTGGGCTTCCTCCTCCAGGAGCCCCCCCCTGAGTTTTGCCCAGGTGAAACCTTAGTGTCACAGATCGAAGCCGCCACGCTTTAACCTGAGCCTGCCTCTCCACTGTGAACCAGATCGACAGTCACAGTCATCCCCCTTGGGACCATAGGCACCTGCTAGGCATGGCCCTACCACAGTGCCCTCTCTGCCTTCCTCACCCTCATCCGCACATCTCCTCTGTGGTGGGTGAGCCCCAAACTGTCACCTTTGTGTTAGTTTACCTGGCACAGCCGGGAGCCAAAGATCAGCCTCATCACTGAGCTGGAGACGGAGGTGGGTCCCTGCTTTCATCACAGGTCACTAACGAGAGCCAGAGGAAGGCCACAGGGAGGAGGGGCAAGGCCAGAGTGATTGCAGAAGGGAGTGCCACTGTGGAGATCAGGGAGCTGTTGGGAGGCTCTCTCCAGAGTCCAGCCTGGATATCGCTTTAGTTCAGTGAGACCCAGGGCTGGCCTCTGGTCCCCAGAACCAAGAGAGAATGAGCATATTGTCATGTCACGGCCACGCATGGCCTTCTCTGAGCCTGGGTTACATGTCACGGTCACTCATGGCCTTCGCTGACCCTGGGCTGAAGGCCCTTCTCCCTCCCCATGTGACCTCTCTGTGCTTCAGTTTCCTCACCTATATAAGTAGGCAATGGTGGTGTCAACTCCTGCTTCTGCTGCGGATCGCGGAGTCTGTCCTGGAGAGACGACAGCGAGCACCGGCTGGCGGCTCCTCCTCAAACACTGGATGGGCAAGGCCACCCACCTGGGCAGGTTAGGGATATCTGAGGGGATCTCTCCAGCCCTGACCCAATGTCTAGGACCTGCAGGAGCAGAGCTGCTGGCTGTGGGTGATGCCCGAGCCCTGGCCTGGGGCTGGCCTCACGGTCACTTCTCTGGTTGCTCAATTTTGAAGCTGTTTTTATTAGCCATCTCTGTGTTATTTCTACCTCCTCCCCTCCCCCACCACCCAGGCATTGCTATGGCAACCAGGCTGGGGTACCCACAGCATTCCTGATGGATGAGTTTCAGACCGGGGCAGGTGCATACATACATGTGCTCACACGTGGGCTGTAGGGCGGGGGCTGGAAGAAGATCCCTGGGGGTCTGGGACTGGGAGCAGGAGGGTGTAGGAAGAGGTATAAACCACTTTCTTGCCAGGCATCTGGCATCTCCATCGAGGGCATGACCCTCACTGCTGCCTTCCTTTCTTCACAGCCATCCTCTGTCACCATGGTGGTTTTGTCATCCGGGGACACCACCACTGTCATAGGGCCTCAGGTTCCCTCCACTGCCTGTCCCTTGACCTCTCTTGAGCTTTGTGGGAACGAAACCTGGCAATCCCTCCTCAGCTCCTTCATCCTGCCGTTCTCAGCATCCCCAGGAGCAAAAGGTGACATCAGAGCCGCAGGTGGTGGACAAGTCCCGACCCCAGGGCACGAGAGTGGCCGGACGCCTGTGGATTTTAAGCGTGAGTCCCCTACACCCTCTTGCATTCTCTCATCCTGCCTTGGTTTCCCCATCTTGCAGTGGCAGCGCTTGGGCCATTCTGAGTCGTCCAAGCCCCCTGGCTCTCCTTCCTGGTCTGGGCCTGCAAGCAGAGGGGAGGTGGGAGGCCAGTGGGGATGGTGGCTCTTTGCGGTGGCCTGGAGCTGTCATCCTGGCTCCGACAGCAGCCCCCACCTATCACTGCTTCCCACCGCCCACGGGGAGCTCCGTGCCTGGAGTCCCAAAGAGCTGTGTGGGCAGAAGGAGAGCCTCGGGCTGGGCTTCATGACTGTAATCTTCCCTCCTCTGGCCAGAGAAAAGCTCTGGGGGTGTGAAGCGCTCATCTCACGCAGGATACTGAGCCCCGCCAGACCACATGCCCAGGGCATCAGACAGGGCCCAGGGCAGGGGTAACAGAGGGGCCTGGACAGGTGTCCAGGACACTTTGCTCTCAGCTCTCACTGGACACAGAGCCCATCTGATCACACTTCTCCCAAGGCTGCACAGGAAGATATTTTGGGTGTGCTGAGTTAAAATGTATGATCAGATTAATTTCCCCTCTGAGATGCTTGGCAGGTACAGTGCTTGCCATGCAAGAGTGAGGACCTGAGTTCAGATCCCCAGCACCCACATAAATGCCAGGCAGGCATGGCGCCCTGCTCGTAATCCCAGTGCTCAGGAGGCAGAGACAGTACCGACCCCAGATCAAAGCAAGAGCCTTGCTTACCCTCTCTTGGAAGGACCACAGATTTTTATTTTACCTATTCCTACTAGCATGGTAGCAGGACTGGATTCATGGATATACCACACTTGCCTCCAACTATGGCCTGCTCCAGACCCTCCCGGAGTCTCTGCCGACCCTCCAGACCAAGGAGCCAAAGGCCCCGACTATACCCGTGACCTAAAGGACCTTACACTGCTCTTCAGACGCCAACTGGTTCAAACCCAACATAAGTCTCTACCTCTGATACCAGGTAATTTTCTACCTCCAACGATCAAGGTGCTTAAAAATGAGCCTCTCTGGTTCCAACTTGGTGTCACCATATCTTGTCATAATGCTGACGACTGCCTTTCTGATTTTCTGTCTCAGTAAGCCAGTTCTTTGCCGTTTCTAGCTCAATCTTTTATGTTACTAACACTCAGTTGTGTGTTGAAGATACACTTACAAATGCCAAAACTATGAGACACTCCGAGACTCAAGAGCAGACCATCTGGTCAAAATATTTTGCCATGGGCTCCTAGGTAGCCCTGCCTCCAGACAAGCCTTAACCATATGGCTTTTCAGAACCCCAACAGCACAAAGCAGTTTGAGCGGTCGGCACCCCTTTTTCCCCAAGAGTAGTTGGGGAGGCTTCTGAGAGGAGAAATTGGAGCATGCAGGGGGCAGCTTTCTGGGTGGGTAGAATTAGGTAGGAAAGAACCCTTGGTAAGTTAGGGAGGAAGACAATCGCTTCTCCTTTTCCTTCCTGGCCTTCGTGGGCAGTCCTAACAGCTTCCTGAGACCTGCATGGTACCATAAATCAGCCAGCACCCAAGCTGACAGAGCACACCCCCCAGATGGGCAGGTCTTCTCATTCAAAAAAGTTCAGCACCCACAGGAACCTCAGGTCCTCTCTGCTCTCAAAAGCCCCTCCTCGGGGACAAGTCTGTTCTCTTTCCCTTTCTTTTTTTTTTAAATATTTTATTTATTCACTCTCAAGCAGAGAAATACAGAGAGGGGGGGGAGAGAGAGAGGGAGAGAGTACCAGGTCTGACATATGTGGGTACTGGGGAATTTAACCCAGGGCCTTAGGCACCAGAGGCAAGCACCTTAACCGCTGAGCCATCTCTCCAGCCCCCTCTCTTTCCCTTTCTTCCCCTCTCTTACTCTAAAAATAGATTTTATTCTTTTAAAATACGTTCCTGCCTCTTAGTTCTTTAATTGGCCGAGAATACAAACACAGTACCCTACATGGTATTACTCCATCTTGTTCCCAGAAGTTTCGAGGAAACGCCACCCCTCCTTCATGACCAAGGACGGGAGACACCATCAGGAAACTTCAGAGCCTGGGCATTGAGGTGGGGGACCAATAAGACAATTCCAGACCAAAAGAAAGGCCACATGGACAAAAGGGGCACCGTGGGAATTCCAGGGGACAGAGGACAGGCTGGCCCCCCACAGACCTAGAGACCCGAGTTTCCCTGATCAGGGCTCCCTCCTATCCTGAAGGAATTGCTACCTCCACTTTGGTTTACTTTCACCTTTAAAAATAAAAATCTCCTTTACTGCTGGCTTTTTCTGTTCTCCAATTCTTTATTGGGCTGAGAAAAAGAATCCAGTGATCCTCAGACGTAGACCTCCACCAAACTGCCCGGGGGTTGCTACATACATCACTCCTTGCCCTTAGTATGTCGCCTACTCGGTAGTCAACCAGGATTTTATCCACACCGATGTGGGACATACGGTCAGCACCAGGATCTTCCTCTGGCCAGTAATAAATCCATAGGCCAGTAGGGTGGCCACAGTGTGGCTCATGACTGGGAGCGGAGCCTGATGGGCACCCGATGGTCACCCATCCTCTGTCACAAACCCCAGTCCATTCTCGTTGTGTCAACAGCGAGACCGAATTTCAAGGGCCGAGTGCAGTTTAGAGTTTGTAATGGTTGTGTTTACCAAAGCATTTGCATGGCAGCGAACGAAGGCCAGCTTGGTCTCCCTCATTTAACCTCAGCTGCTTCTCTTTTCTGTAGGATGATGCGTAAAGGCCATAAAACCCAGGCGCAATGAGGACTGAATAGCTTCTAGTATCTTCACATCACCATCCAAGTTTGCAGGTGTTTCAGTCATGGTCAGAGATAGACCTGGGTCTTGTCCACCTTGGCCTCTGGGACCCCTTTGGTCTTACCCAACCAGACAAGAATTTGGTAGATAATCCAAGCTCCGGCATGCATGGTGGTCTCCATCCTCTGCCACAGCCTCTAAACCTGTAAGAGAACCAACCCTATGTTAGCACAGCATCATCCATCCAGCGAAGCGATGAATGGCATCTGGTGTCACTGCCCACCGCCTGCGGGGGCCATGATAAACACACACACACACACACACACACACACACACCACGTATGGGTGGAAGAATGCGCATTCTCTCTTTATTGCTCTCTTTCAGATCTCATTGCTCATACCCCATACCTGTAACCTCATTCCTCATTGCTTATATATCTCTTCATCTCTCTCCTACTTCTTGCAGATATGCTACAGAATATATATAGAGAGCTCCTTGCCAATCAGGGAGCTATTTATTGGTCTATGACAAGAACCTGTGGGCATGATGTGCAAATAGCCTAATCAGGACTCCCTCCTGAAACTCATTAAGCCAAGCCCCTCTTGGCAGGCTGTCAGGTGCCGTCCAAGACTAAGCCAGGGGGTGCCTCCAAAGGCCCCCAAAGGCTTTTGCCACTGACGATCTGGCCTCTAACAAGGGTCCAGATGTTGGGCTTCAAGCCCATCATGGCAGAATCAGTTCTGCATGCAAGAATGTCTGCGTAATGCTCCACGTGTATTTCCTGGCTGGGAGCAGGTAATGCTTGGGGACATGTTGAGGGTGTCCCTTATCATTAGCCTAGTGGCCAAGTCCAGCCAGCATGTCCATTTCCAGGATATATCACACCACCCACTGGGGAGCTATGCACTGCACATTTCCTGTGTCGGCCAGTGCCCAGGGTGACAGGTAGTAGCCACCCTTACCACTGGCTTGGCCCTTATGTCTACCAATGCAGCTGATCCAGAAAACCCGTCAGGACTTCTACGCAGGTAAAGTCTGGCCAGCACCCACTAGCTTCAACACTTTTTGGACATTTGTGGGGGACCAATCATTCAGGGTCAACCCTGCCCCCCAAACCTGGTACTTCAGCTCCACCCTTAGAATAGGAAAGTAGAAAATCATGTAGACGACCCGCCTGGTCCTTTCTGCAGTCTGACAGCACCTTCCTTCTTCCTTTGGAAACGTCTCGTGTGTCTGGCTGTGTCACAGACAGGTGACCCAATGCCAGCAAAACTCATTAGGCTGGCATTCTAATCACTCTCTGTACCAGCCAATATAAAGTTGACCCACATACGGGTGCCGGAGAGCCACCGGTCCTCCTTTCTCTTGCAGTGGTGGGTTTCATGGCGTGCGCTGTGTGCTCTTTTCTGCCTTCCAGAACCCCACGGAGCTTGTGAGTCCAGCGCCAAAGAATTCAGTCGGAGACATTCATTTTGCATGTTCCCGATGTCCTGTACTTTCTCAGGCACTTAACTCGGGGAGTGTCCTCCAGGTCTTGTAC
>PVHP010009170.1:0-51105 GCA_004024765.1 Zapus hudsonius
CAGCCTTGGCTGCCAAGCAAAGTATGTTCGTTCCTTGGGATGAGTTAGTTTCCCAGGACCATTTCCCCACACTTACCAGAGGTTACCAGCTGCTTTGTGTGCTCAAACTATGCCTCTGAGCTGCTTGCCTACCCAAGGTCGCTATCCTGCTCTCCCAAGTGCAATTAATATTAAAGCTCTGAGTGCCATAGATGACTGGTTGCATTAACTTTAATGTTTTTGAGTCATGAACACTAAATAAATCACAATGTTTTCTTTTGTTCACTAAGATATATTTTGTGTAAGTTCAGTTACTCATCTGGAAAATATATGTGTATTATGACAGTTGTTGTCGTAGTCAGTCGCATGTCGCTGGGATGAATCTCCAAACCAGGCACAACTTTGGGGAGGAAAGTATTTATTGTAACTAACAGATCCAGGGGAAGTTAAGGAAAAAGGTTGATCCCCTTTCACAGATCCAAGCAGAGACAGAGAAGCCCACCACCAGCACCTTAAGCAAGCAAGCACACTCCAAACTAGCAAACAAGAGGAGCTCCAGGCTTGAGCTCAGACTGCCTTTTGCATATGTATAGCTAGAATTCCAGACCCACCCAGAAACACCTTAGGGCTAAACCCTAGGATCTAGCCAAGGTGACACTCCCTCCAGCCAGAAGCCTGGAGACAATTAACAATTTAATAAACACAATTATAATAAATTCTATCGGGGAACATTTACTCAAAACTACCACAGTTTTTATATTTCATATATTGATGTGTCCCATCCATTCACACAACTGTCCCCAATAAAAGAAAATATCTACATCCGTAATATAGTGAAACTTACATATGTTAATGGTCAATAGTATACCCAAGCAGTATTATACACATTTGTGGTTTTTGAAAATTAATTAAGAACACAAGCATTAATATTTGATTTTAAATAAACATTTGTTTCCCCAAAGCTGTGAATTATGGTTTAATAAGTGCCAGGGGGAAACAAACTTCTAAAAATGATATCCTTTTCTCAACTTCTTATGTGTGACAACATAAACGGTTTATTTATACCCAGTGTTATGTATCAATTACTTTACATTAAATGTCCTGTCAATGATGTGGAAAAAAATTATTAACTACATTCTGATTTCTTCAAGTTCTATTTGGTGCTAAATGACCTCTGATTTTTCAAGTTGTGGTGAAGCAATACTATCAAAATTGGACTACAGTTCAACCATAATTGAATATTTGGTTCCAAGCAATCCAAAAAGACTGTGATAAGTGAGGGTTCTATGAGTTGCAGTACCCTCATCCTAGATGATACAAGAAACAGGGGTCTCCTTCCTCTGTGCTGAGTACCACCAACCTAACATCTGCAGCTTCACTGAGCAAAATGACAGATATCAGAACTTCCCTAGGGAGGATCTGGAAACACTGAATCAGTTATGGAGTAGGAGCTCTTTGAGAGTGCTGCTCATCACAGAGCCAAGCACAATTGTGTACAAGGGTTACTCAATACTTGCCCTTTAACAATCAGAGCTGATCTCTGATTCCGATTGTCCTAGAAGAGCAGGAGGTATAAGACACAAGATGCTGCTCTGAGCAGCACAGGCATCCCAGTGTGTGATGCAACCCTCATGGACTCTCCTGAGTCACATGTGTGCATCTTTACAGCTCTAAGTTGGCCCTTTGCTATTGATTAACTCACAATGCTGTATGAATAAAAACTTCATTGCTCCCTATACCCAAGTAATATTCTACTGTCTCCATGTAAACACACTTTATTCATTCATTCCACTGATGGACATTTGAGCTATTTCCACTTCAGAGGTTTTGTAATAAAGCTGCTGTAATGTATGCATGTACTCATTCGAATACTTGTTTTTAATTCCTTTGAGTGTGCATCTTGGAATGAAATTGAAGAGACAAATGAAATGATAATTCCGTGCCTATCTTTTTTGTGTGGGTAGTGTTGGGGATCAAACCTGGGGCCCGACACTCCTGCTAGGCAACTGCTCTACCATATGTTTGATTTATTGAGGATATGTTAAACTGTTTTCCACAGATGAGAAAATTCAAAATATATTTCTATAAATTTAGCCAGTCTTGGCAATGGGTTAATAAAACAGAGGAGACTATAAAAGATGATACTTACATTTCTGGCTGGAGTAAATAGACTCAAGACAAGGCTCCTTGCTGAGGCTGAGAGCACGGGATTGAGAATCAGGTTGAGAAAGATCTACAATTCTGTTTCAGGCATGTTGCATTTGAAGCATCATCAAGTTAGAACCATTAGGTAACAATAGTACCTAGGTAAAAACCAAAGCTAGAGACAAAAATTTATGGGTTATGTCTGTAGTGAGTAAAATTGAAGCTCAGGGTATGAATGACGTCTCATAGGAAGAGAATTAAGAATATCATCAGAGAAAAAGCAAAACTGAACCATCAAGGACCAAATTTACTTGGCATGTAGAGGAGAATGAACCTGAAAAGATAGCACTTAGAAAGTGCTAGGAGTCACAGAAGAGAGGATTAGAGAGTATTTGGTGGGCACTGATATTTATCAGCACAAATGCTGGTGAGAATACAAGTCAAACAGCGCCCAAATACATCCACAGACTGGCGACACTCAGGTATTGACAACCTCATCAAGAACCATTCCTGGCAGGAGCCAGGTTAGAGTAGGCTGATGAGTGAGTGGGAGGTAACTCTCTAGAAGTACTGAGAGTTACAATATCATCTTTCCAGCTGGTCAGGGTCTCTTCTGAGATTTTCTGCCAGCAACCCACTCTGAGTTCAGCCTAACTGAGGCTGTCTGGAATAATCCCACACCCAGTCATACAATAGAATTGAAGATTTTCCATGTCACCCTCCTGAGAATAATTTTATTAGAATATGAAGTGAATCTAGTCTAAAAATTAATTTTATCTAAATAGAATAGAATCTGGCTAGAAAGAGCACAAAACTCTCCTAAACACAACCAATCAAATAAATTACCTTAGTATGCCAAAAATTACCTAGACTGAAAAAAGAAATTTGGGGCCAAAGTGAATCACTGCTATTTACTCAAGGGGACATTTATTGAGTCTCATAGCATTATCTCCTAAGAGATAAGGGTGCATATTTGATAAGACATGGAACCTTTCTTTCTAAGGCAGAGAGGTAGTACAGTGGTTAGTGTGGAGTTATCGCTAGCCTTTCTGACAGCAGACATGGATATGCAGCAACACCAGGTGTCCTGACCACGTTCTTGTCTCTAGCCCTTTGTTTCAAGGTTGCCTATTAATCTTGTAGGGCCTGTTTGACAGGCTAAGAGGGATAAGTGACACAAGATGGCTTTTCTTAGCTTGCATCATCAGGGGCTGTTTCAGTTGGAGCATGAAGAACATGACACAGTTACCTTCTCAATGCGGGCACCAAGGACCATCTAAAAGCAGCTGATGGAAGGAAAGTTGTTTATTTATTTTATTTTTTATGAGGTAGGGTCTCTCTCTAGCCTAGGCTGACCTGAAATTCACTATGTAGTCTCAGGGTGGTCTTGAGCTCATGGCAATTCTCCTACCTCTGCCTCTCAAGTGCTGGGATTAAAGGCGTATGCCACCATGCCCAGCCATGGCTGAAACCTTTCCTCCCCCCTAACCAGTCTGTCATTCCAGGGACCAAAGAGAATGGACCAATGATGAAAGAAGAAATTATTCTATCTGCATCCGTCTACAAAGTCCATTCCCCATCCGGGAATCCTGATGAAGAGTTTCTGACTGTTCCCCCTTCTTACCCCCAGGGACAACAAAGGGAAGTAGAAGTAGGGGAACCTATTTTTAGTCCTCACCACACACGAGGCTCACACTCACAGAGAAGAGATGCCAACAGCAGATTCCTCAATGTTCCCACCATGAGCTCTGGGTCCCCCCATGCCCAAGGGAGGCAACAGTTAGTCCACTGGCCATTTTGGACCAATGATTTGTATAATTGGAAACTGCAGAATCCCCCATTTTCTGAAAAGCCTGTCAAAATTATTGGTTTGTTAGACTCTATCCTCTTTACTCATCAGCCCACCTGGGATGACTCTCTTCAGTTAATGCAGATGCTCTTCACCACTGAGGAGACAGAAAGGATTATTTCAGAGGCTTGTAAGCTTGTTCCAGGCCCTGACAGGAGACCTAAAACCCTTGAGCCCAATATCAACAGTGGGTTTCCCTTGACCCAGCCTGATTGGGACTTCAACAAGGAGGAAGGTAAGGAGAGATTGAAAGTCTACTGCCAGATTCTAATGGGGGTCTCCAAGCCGCTACGAGGCAACCTACAAATTTATCTAAAGTTAGTCAGGTTTTCTAGGGGCCAAATGAAACTCCAGGGACTTTCCTGGAGAGATTCATGGAGGCCTACCATACCTACACTCCACTGGACCCAGAACCACCAGAGAAACGATCTGCTGTGAGTTTGGCATTCATTAACCAATCTGCCCCAGACATCCACTGTAAGCTTCAAAGATTAGAAGGATTTGAAGGTAAGAGGCTGGTGGAATTGCTAGCAGTTGCTGAGAAAGTTTTTAATAATAGAGAGACCCCAGAAGAAAAACAGACTAAGGGAATAATTAAGATCCTATTGGCAGCCTCAGAAAATTCAGGTTACCAGGGATCCTAACCTGAGACAAATAGCAAATAGGAGCAGAACATGGAGAGACCCTAACCTGAAGAATAACAGGAATAAAAATTTAAGTCTACAGAGAAATCAATATGTTTTTTGTAAAGAGAAGGGGTACTGGAAAAATGAATGCCCCCAGCACCAAAATCAAAACCCTAAAATACTGGAATTAGAGGAAAGGAGTGACTGAAGGGGTCGAGGCTTAGAACCCCTCACCGAACCTTGGGTAACCCTTAAAGTGGAGGGAAAGCCCATCAAATTTCTAGTGAATAGTGAGGCTCAACATTCACCATTAAAACAGGCAAATGGGGCTCTCTCTAAACATCAGTCCTGGGTGCAAGGGGCTACCAGGATGAACAGGTACAATTGGACAACCAAGAGGTCAGTGGACCTAGGAAAGCAGTTGGTAACCCACTCCTTTATGGTCATCCCAGACTGCCCCTACCCCTTGCTAGGGAGAGATTTGCTCACCAAAATGGGGGCCCACATCCATTTTACACCACACGGGAGCATGGTGACTGATAAGACTGGAGGATTACTACAAGTTCTCATGGTGTCCCTCAGTGATGAGCATAGACTACTCAGGAGCTCAGGATCATGGTGACTGATAAGACTGGAGAAACTATACAAGTTATCATGGTGTCTCGCTGTGACGAGTATAGTCTGCTCATGGGCTCCCCAACACCAGACTATGAGAATTCAAAAATATTGTTATGAAAATGACTACAGGAGATTCCAGAGGCATGGGCATAAATGGGAAGTCCTGGACTAACTAAACACAGATCCCCAGTTGTCATCCAATTAAGAGCAAGTGCCTCCCCAGCTTGAATAAAGCAATACCCTATGCCCCGTGAAGCCAAGCAAGGGGTCACTCCCTACATTTGGAGGCTAAAAATCTTGGGAATACTTATTCCCTGCCAATCAGCTTGGAACACTCCCTTGCTGCCAGTCAGAAAGCCAGGCTCCAATGATTACAGACCCATCCAAGACCTCTGGGAAGTGAACAAGTGTGTGGAGGACATACACATACATATACCCCACAGTCCCCAACCCATATATGCTTCTCTGTTCACTTCCTCCTGGTTGGGTCTACTATACTCTCCTGAACTTAAAAGATGCCTTCTTCAGCCTGCCCCTGCCCCTGGCCCCCTGCAGCCAGCCACTCTTTGCATTCGAGTGGCTTGAATGGGAAGGAGGCTACAATGGACAATTGGCCTGGACCACATTGCCCCAAGGATTTAAGAACTCCCCAACAATCTTCAACAAGCCTCTACATGAAGACCTGGGTGAGTACAGACAAGCTTACCCAGACATTAGTCTTTTGCAGTATGTTGATGATCTACTGATAGCTGCTGAAACCTGGGGATCATGTGCGAAAGCCACCAGAGAGCTACTGGAAACTTTGGGGAACCTAAGATATCAGGCATCCGCCAAGAAAGCTCAACTTTGTCTGACTGAGGTAACCTATCTGGGGTACATACTCAAGGGGGGCCAAAGATGGCTATCAAAAGCAAGGAAAGAAACCATCCTCAGAATTCCCCGGGCAACCAATAAGAGAGAGATAAGAGAATTCCTTGGGTCAGCTGGGTTCTGCCATCTCTGGATTCCAGGGTTTGCTGAAAACGCCAGGCCATTATATGGGGCCACAAAAGGGGGAGAAGCCCCATTAATTTGGACAGAGACTATGACTGAAGCCTTTAATGGAATAAAGTCTTCTTTGCTAAAGGCTCCAGCGCTGGGTCTACCAGACATTACCAAGCCCTTCCACTTGTATGTGGATGAGAAAAAGGGGATAGCCAAGGGAGTTCTTCAGACTCTGAGACCTGGAAAAGGCCTGTGGCCCATTTATCAAAAAAAAAAAAAAAACTAGATCCTGTGGCTGCTGGATGGCCCCCATGCCTCCACATAATAGCTGCAGCTGAAGTCCTCATCAAGGGCTTAGTTTGCATCGCAGAACTGAGGGACCCAGTGAAGATAAACTTCTAGCCTCACCATCCACAGTCTTCCCAACTTGCATTTCCAACAACCCCATTCACACTGGACAGTGAACAGACCTGTATTCACCACTACTTCAGAAACTCCCAGGTAGCTGCTGCTCAACCTCTCTCCCTGGGATAAAGTGTCTGTGTCCCAAATATGTTTCAATAGCTTCCTTTAAAGAAATGACTGAAGGTAGTTGGTAAAACCTAGACACATGCCTCACTCTAGCCACAAGAAAGGTCAGGAAAGCAAGTATGGGGCCTTTTTAGATTTTTTTTTTTTTTGGTGATGGGAAAATTTTGTCTCACACAATGAAAATTTCCACAATCATAGGTGGTGTGTCCAGGTGCTAAGAAGATCAAAAGCTCTGCAATTGCCTATGATATCCATGACTTGCATCCTGTCAGTGTCCCTTTCAGAAGTGAGCAACATTGAATCCTGAGGACGCGTTCCTCACTAACATTATACACTACCAAAGCAACACTATGGGTGCCAACCTAAAAGCAGGACTTCTTACAACTGTGAAGCTGTTAGCTCCTTGCATTCGTATGTCATTGGCAATAAAGTGGCCAAAGTCGTCTACGAGTTTATTGATAAACTGATATTGGTACCATAGAGTTGCACAACAAAAACATCTAAGAGAAATAGTGGCTAAAAACTCAGAAGCCATTAATAAAAAGCTAGGAAGAGCACAGAATGTAAATACTGACACTGAACAGCTTGATAGGAAAGGTTTCAGCTCTCCTATCCAAACCAGCCAAGCACAGTACTGACTGGAACAAGAGAGGTCAGACAGAAGATGAAGATCATTTCACACACCAGGCACCTGCTATGAGACAGATGCTGTTGGGTCTTCACAAGGTCTGTGCTGGACACCAAGAATCAAATTTCCAAGCATTTATGTGCCAGGTACCTTTCTTAGTACTTTTATACCAAAGATGAACAAAATGTTAACTCCAACATGCCCAAAAAACATACTATAAAGGAAGTTATAAATGGAGAAAAGGCAGTCTATGATCAATTAGAGTTATACAAGAGTTATACACATGGAATAGGTGGAGGGAACAAGCAGGAAGATCAAGGCAGGCAGATGGTAGGAAGAAGAGAACTCGGTTCCTAAAACCTCTTTCACAACTGTCAGCTGTTTACAGATTTACACACAGTTACACACATGTATCATCCAATGCAACCTCCATTTCTTCTCACTTAAAGAAAGGCTCCAGAGTGAGGGAGTGGCAGAACTGGAGTTAGAACCAAGGTTTTCTGACTCCAGAACCAGGAGTGTTATCTCTCTATGTTCTGATACTCTTAAGGGAAAGTAGTTTTCCTATCCTGTCTAATGCCCAATCACCACATATGTCCTAATACCCCAGCTATAGACAAAGGCCACTTGATGCAAGGCAGTGAGACCTTTGTGCTGGGGGAGCAGGGTGATCACATGGACACAGAGACCCTGGGGAACTGTCCTAGTATCTATCCTAGAGATGGCTGCCAGCTTAGCTGAAATGCAGACCAGAAAGGCCCTCAGCTCATGGGTGTTGAGGAAGGCTAGGAGGAGAAAAGATTGCCAATATCTGACACTGAGGAAAGAGCCTTGGGGTGAGAATGGAAGATTCTATCTGACATGTAACTTGACTGGCTGGAAAACTCAGCATCTTCAGTTCAGGATGTCATCTATGGACAGGTAAGGACAGAGCAGGACAAGCTTCGCAACAGCTTGCAAAAGAACAGGGACCTTCATACTTTGTCCGCAGCCAACAGTGAGAGACCAGAGCCTAATCAGACTTTGAAATTAGCACTTCATGAAGGGGAGACGAAATCCTCTTGGTTCTGGATCCCCCTGTTCTGGCAGCAGATTCTGTCTAATAATTAGTTGGTGCTAATCCATGTCATTTTATTCCCAGAAGGTTCTGAAGTTTCCTAAAGCCTTGATGTGTTCACACTGATTTTTTCCTTTTCTCAACTTTTTGGGAAGGATGTCTTGTTTTTCTTTGTTTTGCTTTTTTTTTTTTTACCATTGATCCCAAAGGGTGTTAATTGCACCCCTTAACTAATTTAGTGGATTCATGTCTTAATTTTCAGATACTTTTCACTTTCTAATGTCAAGACTAAGAACTGGCTACTAGCAAGTGTCTTGACATGGATGGAGTCTCCGGGTCTTCAAGGTATATACTGAGCTACATGTCAGAATTCAGTCAACACAGAATGACTAGAACCCTATGGCATCAAGGCTTTATTGTTAGAACTTATTTTCTGCCAATACTGGACCCACTGCAGTACCTTGTGATTACTCTTGTCTTAGTGGCTCATTTACCAACACCCAAAATAGAAACAATTCTTAATACACCATAAACTTCCCTAATTACACTACCTGTGAGCTCCCACACCCTTAGCTACCGACATTGCGAACATGACCCTGTAATGATCTCTCCCATCTATCCATCTTCCTATCTATGGAAGATTTCCTTAAAAAGGCACCATAGTCCAGTTTCTTTTCTGACTTACCTGATTAAGTTCAAGGAAAGGAAAGCAGGTTCAATGTGAGTCCCCGGATGCTGATGGCTGACTATGCTGAAAGCAGCAGCTTTCTGAGACGGTGGACTTCATGCACTTACTTGCTCAATACGAGGTCTTGTGTTGAATGTCCTGGACACTTCTCATAAAGAGATGGTCAGCCCTTGTGCTTGTACCTGGGTGGCAGTCAAGAGGCAGATAGTTGACATCAGGAGGCTGTATGAACTTCTTGCTCTGCATCTGACAAAAGCAGTGTGCCTCAGTTTCACCTTCAGTCACCTGGTCACAGTGCAAATAAACTGTGAAAGAATTTCCCTGAGAAAGCTTCAAGTGTCAGAATTGTGTGCGCAGGACACTGTTCTTCAGTTCATGCTCATGGATGCATATGCTCATCCCTTTCAAAGGGTTTGGGTTGAGTTCAGAATTGAGAATGCTCAGGGTCCTTCATCTCCCACCACAGCCCTGCATGCAAGTGCAGTTTGTCTTTCTGGAAACAAAAACAAAAACGCACCAATCAGGTCCACTCTCCATAATGAGTTTCATGGCGCTCAGTCTGCTGGCTGATACGTCTTTAGGGGCAACCAGTACCAACGTGTAAAAAATCAGCTTTACCACATGTTACAGAATAAATTAAAACATGAATGACTTGGATTTGATAACAAGTTGCTACATAAAAGATTGTGTTCTAGTTGAGAATTTGAACACTAAAATATTGCTGTGGTAATCTTATGAACTTTAAAAGTAAGGTTGACAACAATGTTTCAGACACAAGGGAATCTGATGGTAGTAGGAAGGTAAGGCCTCCTTTTTGTGTAGATGTTAATATTGTGTAACACATTTGTAAACATAACACTGTGAGGGAGGTATTGCTGTACCCACTTTACAAATGAAAATACAATGACATTCTCTAATTTATATATTTTAAATGAGTCCAAATTCTAAAAATCAAATTGTAGTGTTCTTCCCAGCTGAGGTCAGTTGCACCTCAAAATCCAGACAACTACCTATCATTTGAACTGAATCCTTTCAATGAAAATCCATGTTGCCATTTTGCTCTGGGGCCTACTGAACAGAGCTTCCCTTGTGAGGTGTTTATGTCCTCATTCACCCAAACTTTAAGAAACATCTAAACATCACAGATTATAGTAAGAAAAAAAAACTTGGGAATGAGGAAAGTGCACTCTCCCTGTTTCTCTCTCTCTCTCTCTCTCTCTCTCTGAATGTATGTATGTAGCCATATTCATTGTGCATGGTACTATGTTACATAAGAACATTTTCAAGCAATTATGTTATAAATTGAGCATATTTATCCCCATTCACTACCTTCCTCTTTCTGACTCCTTCCGATAGTCCCCTTTATTCACTAGACACTTTCACTTCTACTTCTACACCATACATACACACATAAACACATACAAACACACATATACACACATACATACATATACACATACACACATACATACACACACATGAACACATACACACATACAACACATACATACATACACACATGCATACACACATTCATACATACACACATACATGCACACATACATACATACACACATACATACACACATGCACACACACATGCACACATACATACACACATACATACACACATACATACACAATACATACATACACACATACATACACAATACATACATACACACATACATACACATGCATACATATATGCACACATACATACACACATACATATACCATACATGCACATACCTACATAAATACATACATAAATACATATACACATATACACATACACACATGCATACATACATACATACTTACATACATGATGCTATGTATCTATATAAAAGTCTAGGAACTACATATGAGAGAAAGTATATATTTGTCTGAGACTGACTTAATTGGCATAATTTTATTATCTCCAGTTGTATTCATTTTCCTGTAAACTATGTAACTTCCTTCTTCATGGCTAAAAATCATACTCTATTGATAAAGAAAATCCCACATTTTCTTTACCCATTCCTCTGTTGTTAGCACCTAAGTTGGTTCCATAACTTAGCTATTGTGAAAAGCACTACAATAAACATTAACGTGCAAGTCCGCTGTTGTTGGGTTTTTATTTTTGTAAAATTGTAGGATTGGGGTTGAACCCCAGCTGAAAGCTCAGTCTGCAAAATGCATATGAATTACTTGGAGATTGACTAACACAGGTATTTATTTACTGGGTTTTGAATTTATCACATCTTTTATTAGTTTCTTTCTCTGTTATACTTTGGGAAGTTTTAGGTTTAAATAGCAGTCTTCTCTTTGAATTAAAGAACTTTGTGACTTTTAGCAAATTTATCTGTCCTCTCTCTGTCATAATTTTCTAATTAATATCCACTGGACATAATTTTAGCAAGAAAGAAATGAGAAAATACATATTAAATCTTTGGAATAATGCCTGGGATATAGTAAGTACTTGTTAGATGATATTAATATTTCTTCAGTTCAATTTTATGGTTCATCTTTGACTTAATTCACTAGATTACATGTAGTTCATTGAGCTTTTGTTATTTCAACAAACTTATTTTTTATTTCTGATTTTATGATTAGTTCTTTTCTATAATTCTAATTCTGTAATTGGTTCTTTTCTTGATTCATTAGGTCATATTCTTGAACACATATCTAATTGTATCCTTATATGTAAATACATTTACCCTCTATTTTTAAGTTTTTAAGTATATTAAGTATATTGCTTTTTGGTAACTATTAGGTCAGAACTCAGGCCCCAAGATGGAGTCCACCCACAGCACCTCAGTTTCCCCTGAAGGGGGTTCTCTATGTCCCTGTTCTTTCTGTATCATCCACTCCCCAATGGATTCACTTTAATCTCCCCACCCTCATTCCACAGACTCCTTCTAATGTTGTCCCCCAATATTGCAGCTCATTTAATCAGTCTTTAACAGAGACATTTAGGGACAAGTTCATCATGCCCTCCTAACCTGTAGAGTCACACGTAACAGAAGCTGTCATAGCAACTATGCATATAGTCTTTCCAAAACCTAACAAATCCCCAAGCTGCCCATTTCCTCTGCACTCTTTCTTACAAGAGACACCAATATCAAAAGCTATTTGGGTCTTGGCAACATCAACCACTTGGCATAATAGTGAATCTTGGATCCAAGAAGAGAAGAGGGGAGCAATGAAAGTGCCAGGAAGTGAAAGAGATTAACATATTCATCCAGATCTCAGCTCTATGCCACTCTTCCCCTTGATTCATGGCTTTCTTACAATTGTTACAGAATTCCCTTGTAAGATATAGCTTAGAGAAACACTATAGAAACACATTAACCATCATGATACTTTCATGGGAGACATGCTTTTCTCTCTTATAGTGTGGACAGGATTAAGTATCTTTTCCTTCCAATTATATATATTATATATATATATATATATATTATATGAGACAAAAGTTTGCTTGTGTGTATATACACACATATACTCTTACACACACACACACACACACACACACACACACACACACACACACACTTCTCAAAATGAAATAAGTTGTGTGGTAAGACTTGTTGCCTTCTTCCACGATTCATTTCCCCCTTTCCATATGCTCTCTGCCTACATAAATACCTTTAGCCTGTTCATTAATTCCCTGGTAAATGTATTCAATTCTTCCCTCTGTTCCCTTTTCCAACACTCCAGTTGCTTTCTAGAAGTTTTAGCTCTAACCTTATGCTCTCTGTCTCTCTAGCCCCACAGTGATTGTCACTATCTTTCTGTGTTTCTCTTTCCTCAAAGTCTTGTAAAATATAACATACTGCAAAGCAGTGGTGTTCCTGGGATTTGGCATTTGGGGTGGCAGATGGGGTGGTAACAAATCTGCTTGTGGGGGGCTGGGTACATCCTCCAGCACTTGCAACCCATTGCATATATTTTGAATTAAAAATATTAAAGATAATGAAAATTTAAAGCACATTCATGTGCCATTCAATCTATTTAGGAGCAGCTGATAAAACAAGCTCTTTACTAATGCTTAATCTGACACAATTTAACACAGGGTTGAGCATAATTCCCTTGATTAGCAAATAGGTATGGGAGATTTTGCTTTTGTGGGCTCACTACAATTCAGCCATTGAAGCAGAAGGCCCTGGCAAACGGTTAGCGCCAGTACAAGAAGCCGAGATTAGCTGCCAACCATGTTCACTTAGACTGTCTTCTTGAGCTCTGCTTACCACTCTTTTTACCCAAACTATTCACAGACACATATTTTTGTTATTAAGAGTAGGACAACTGTTGATTAATATTAGTGTTGTCCCAGATCCTACCTAAACTGTCCCCTTTCTTGAAGATAAGGACTCTATAAATCTGCTCAATGGTTTGCTAGTGAGCATGGTCAGAAGGGAGTAACTTATGTTGATAAGTAACCTCCGACTGTGAGCCACGCAACAATGTGGGCATTTCACATACATGTTTCATGGACCCATCACAGGCACCTTTGGCCACAGATGTCACTAGGACATCTTACAAGAACATGGAGCTCACACCTAGAGAGACGACGAGGATACAAGCCCGTCTTCTTGATTGCAAACCTTCGTTCTTCACACCACTCTGTGCCACTCAGTAAATGCACAATGAGTGAGGAATGAAATACACTGGATCACAACATGAAAGTTCTTTGAAAATACAGGGCAGTCACTTACTAGTAGAGATGGAAAATAAGAGTATAGAGAGAAGAACTAAATTAAAAATTCTAACAATAAGATTTTTAAAATATTGGCTGTTACAACTTCTTATAAGACTAGAAGAAGCCGCAATCAATTAAATGGAAACAGACAGAAGAGAGGCCTGCGTCAATGTCAAACAGACTGTTATTGTCAATCTAGAGAAAGACTCAAGAGAGCCTTTGAAAGCTGCATCTTCTGGTCTACAATCCATAAATTTTCAAATAGCAATGTGTCTTTTTTTTGCTCCATGAACTAATAGAAACTAAAAAGAAAATGTTATTATTATTTAGTCAATATCGAGTACCTACTAAGGACAGATATGGTGTGGTTGCTATTGGTTTTTCCAGAGAAGAAAAGTCAGACTTCAGTTGAAGCCTTCTTCGTGAAGCCATAGTGAAGCTAGAGAATCATAACAAGCACTGCAGATGGTATAGACTATCCTAGTTACAAACCCAAACTGCAGTAAATGTCTTTCTAAATAGAAAAAAAATTAATTTTGGAGGACAGATAAAATTGCAGTCATGGGGAGAAAAATCTTTCATTAGCAGATCTTTCCATTTGCCTAACCACTTGTAAGTAACTTTCATAACACACACACACACACACACACACACACACACACACACACACACACTTCTCTACAGCTCATGCAAAAAGAAATATCATTCCCATTATACCCTGTCTGCTTTGAAGAATTCCCTGAGGAATTTTTCTAAAGTTGAGACAAATCAGTAGACACAAAGACATCCCTTTACCATCTCCTTGGAAACTGGCAGATTCAGGCAACAAGCAGCAAAATGTTTTCCCCAGGTTTACTTGAAAAGAGAAAAATATTGTGAAAAATTCAAAGGAAGGTATGTATTGCATGGTAAAGTTTGATGTGCTATCCTCTAGGGACCTGAATTTCCTGCCCCAGGAAGACTGCTGCTCTATGCCAAGTCTACATGCCGTGCCATCAAATGAAATAAGCCAAAGAAAACTGATAATAAAGATGGCTCCCACTGCAGAGCTCTGAGCAGGGAGAAGACTGTACTTGGTGCTGTGTTGCACGGTCTTGTGCCTTTCACAGCCATGGCTATGAAGCAGGCATTACAGATAGGAAACTGAGGTCCAGAGAAGTTAGGGAGCTTACCTCACTTCACATTCACATTAGTAAGTAATGGGATTCGGTGGCCCTGTTCTGTGATACAATCTCCACAGGTGCAACTGTGTTGTCAACAAGACCACCTGCCCTCTCCAAGCCGCAGGTCGTGGCTTTCCATTGAAAATGCTTCCAAGGAACCACAGGTTTTCTGTCAAGATAGAATCACTAAGATGAAATTATAGGAACAGTTCCCATAGATCAGATGGTTGTTCCTTTGCCTCTGCTTCATGAATCACTTCTGCACAGATCCATACCATAAGGGGGTGGGGGGCACAATGAGAAAAGTAAATTATGTGTGCTCTCCTTCAGATGGACAGAAAGATGAAGAGGCAGACTGACACACTCATGCACACACAAATGGAAAACACAGATTTGTTTTGACAACCTATTATACTACAAAAATATTTATGAATGTAAGCTCCAGCAAAGTGCATCCATCTTCCAAAAGCACACACATCCCGCCAAAGGCTGCTTAGAAATGGGGAAGGTGAAAATATCCCCCCCCCTCAAAATTAACTGCCCTCAGGCTAAGATGTGCAAAGAGGGAAACCTCCAGTTTTCTATTCCCAAGATTTCTCACAGTGTTCCTAGACATTCGATTTTTCACATCCACTGTTAAGTGACCACCATTTAGTTTGCAATCAGAGAGTCGAGCTGGCAGCACTGTGATGCCTTGGCAGCTGCAGAGATGAAACTCAACTGAACAAACAGATTCTTAAGTGATGTTTATGGGGAAGAACTTGGAAAGGATTCAAATTTTTAAAATTCATTTAAATGTGTGATTGAATCCTGTTCATTACCCTCTCGGCAATATCTTTCAGATTCCGCTCTTTATTGTATAATAATATTGAGGGTGAAAAATAAGAAAGGTGCATCACCAACTCCTCTTACTATTGGAAAAGAGCAGCTTTGTTGACGGTATAAACAATAGTCAATAAATGCATGTAACAAGTTAATTTTTTCACAGCGATCTTTACCCAGAATTTTGAAATATGGTATTTCATTCTTTGGTCCAAATTTCTTGAGATAAATAATTCCTTCTGTATAGTAATCATACTTTAACAGGGAACTTGGGGTTCCTTGCCAACATACCAACAAATTTAGAATACTCGGATTATTGCCATATAAGTTTAAAGAATTAAAATTATAGACCACCAGAGGGTAAGGATTAGCAAGGCTTTATTGGATGAAGAACATAGGAGACTCCCATCATGAGGAAAAAGAATCTATTGAGAGGAGAAGGGGTCCCCTGCCCTCCTCCCGCTCACTCCAGCCATGAGGCTGAGGCAGATGGCTTACCAAACGCCTGGAGGATCTATGACTTTGGTATGGGCTTTTTTTTTTCCACTTCAAATACCCCATATGAAGAAATTGGTCCCAATCAGATAATCTAGATCTGAGGAGGAAGGAATTAGAGCCATGGGCAGTGGGAGAGTCCAACTCCCATTAGCTCTGAAGGTGGAGGAAACGGATCACAAGTCAAAAGTCCTGTGGTTTCTAGAATCTGATAATAACTACTACCAACAGCCAGCAAGGAGACTTGAGCTTTCTAAATGTACAGAAGTCAGCTACCCACAACCTGCATGAGCCTGAAAGCAGACTCTCTCCCAAGGCCCAGCAGCACCCAAACCTTAGCTAAGTCTTCTGAGCCCAAGGCAGAGAAACCAGTTGAACCTACTGGTTCTGGAACTAGAAGAACTAGAAGGTAACAAATGTGTGTTCATCTGTCATGGTGAAATAGAAAATTATATAAGGATCTAGATCTGTGTTATGTATCCAAAATATCACACGTGAATTCTGAAAACATGAATCCCCTGTTCCAGTCACATGGATCTCCTGTTCCAGTTCTCTTGAAACCCACCAAAAAGCTCAGTTGTTCTTAACCCCACACCAATCCTCTGCTCAAGCTGTCTCTCTTGCCAAGGAAGGCTCAGTGACACCCAAGTCCCAGCTCTTTCACCTCTTAACATATTGATTGCCCTGAAGGAATTTCACTTACAGACTTCCAGCCACCACAATACCTTTCATACCATTTCATATCGTTATCAAGTGTTAACATTTTATCTCCTAACGAAATTTTAAGCCCTTCATGAAGTGAAAATGTGTCTCTTTTGGGTCTATCAACCATGAAACAATGGATGCCGTACAATAAGCATTTCTTAGAAACTTGCTTACCTCACTCTAAAACGCCCAATCTCATGAATATTTTTACACACTGGAGTTTTTCCAAATTTTCTAAAACAACAGCACTTACATTTTTTGCAATACATTTGATTCCAGGTGGTGTCTTAGCCTTGATGTGTACAGCCCTAGAAGATATGACCCAGTGACAGACAGGAAGTACTTTGTTTCATCTATAGCAGTCAACTGTACAGGGTAAGGGACAACAACAAGTTTTTGACCTTTTCCTGTTGCTGAGGACTTCGGAGCTAAGTGCATGAAAGTCTATATTGGGATTCTCTAGAGAAATAGAACAAAGGGATTTATTGTATTAGTTTATAGGATATGGGCTGTGTCTTCCAGCAATGGCTGGAGACTCAAGGACCCAGTATCTGGATGTTCTCCTCACACAGAGCCGCCTTAGAAAGTGTCTCCCAAAGGATTTGTGACACCATGCTCAGCACCCAAGCATTTCAGAAGTCACTGTAGCACTAATCCAAGGGGTCCAGCTACTACTCAAGTTGGCGGCAGATCTGGATGTTGATTTTGACAGCCAAATTCAAGAGTGATGTGGTCATGGAATCAGCCACCCGTGTTTCAAAGAAAACCCTGGGAGGCCAGACAGCTTGTGGCAAGCGCAGGATCCATGTAGGTAGTCCTTGACAGGGCAATAAAGAAGCAAAGCTGTGAGGGTGAAGCCGAAGCTGTGGGGGAGACTCCAGGCATGTGGAAAGGCTGATGGGAAAATACATGGAGCCATTCCAAGACAAAGGTCTTGTGGCTCCAGAGGACAAGGCTGAGGCAGGGCTGCCCAAGCCCATTAGAAGTCTCACTAGGCCGTCAAATTCCCTAGATGATGGAAACGGAGCTACAGGACCCAGGCTTTGCCCTAATGGATTCAGTCTTGCTTCCATCCCATTCGTCCTTTCTCTGTTCCCATTCCTCCATTTTAGAATGGGAATGTTTACTCTGTGCCATCGAGTCTTGGAAATGTGTGACCTGACCAGATTTGGTTGTGCTAACCCAAAGCCCAAGCACTTAGGAGGCTGAGGTCTCCAAGTATGAGACCAGCCTAAGCTACACAATGAGACTTTCACACAAAAACAGAAACAAAATTAAAAGTGACATAAATTAGTAAAGGATACTTAAAGTTAAAATATTGAACAAAAAGGTTTTTTTTGGTAACCTTGGCCAACCAGGAATAACTGAAGTCTTTTTTTATGTTTCAAAGATAAAAGAGAAGGGTAAGCTGCAAATAACGGTGCTCTATGTTTGCAAACTAAGTCAATAAATAATTTTGTTTAACCAAACAAATCCAAAAACCTCCAGAAATGCCTTTGTTAGGACAAAGGAAAAAAATCTATTCCAGGGCAGAGTTATCCAAGGTGAAAGAAAGGTGTGTCTTTAGCGAGAGTCGCCTGCTGTTGGGAAATTTGCTATTTCTAACGAGTTGATTTAGAATCCTCCATTTTCTTGGTTTTCTAGTAGCAGATCCCACGTTTGTTTCCTCTCTTTTCATGCTTGCTTTCATTGCTGTTCAGATTCAGCTCAGCTAAGAGGTACCTTGAAGCTGAATGACAGAGCAGCAACACCAAGTTGACATTAAAGATCTGTTTCGGAGGAGAGGAATCATATGCTGGGATGCAGGATTCATCTGCTTCCTGGCTGACTTGTGGAGGAAGTAAATCCTTGCAATCAGTTTCTCAAGCTAACACTAAATGTCAGAAATTTTACATCCAGGAATAGTGAAACCTTGGATAGCTTTAAGTCATGAGAGAAACCCAATTCTTCTTGATGCAAATGAGCAAAGCATGCCCTCATCCGCTTAAGCTCCTGTCTGTTCTGCTCACATGATGCTCTATTCCTTAGGTCATGTAGTGTCACAAGGAACCATGTAGTCATCTTCAGGAACATCTATCCCTCTCCTGCTATGTCTACACACAAACTTTTTGAATCTATATCACAGAACTAGAAGAAAGTGATTGCACGCATACTGTGGCTTCTACGACAGGCTGAGACGGGCAAACGAATATGGCTCAGCAACCCAGAGTGCCATTGCATGCGCTTACAGGATGCAAAGAAGAAGATCCACTTGTTCTTTAGGCTCTTCTCAAGGAATAGAAAGAGCAGAAGGCAGCTAGTTTCAGGGACAAACAACAGATCCTTGTCTAGACCAAGCACTGTGTTGCTAGCATTACCAACACCAACACCAACATGCAGTGGCTCCTTTTTTGAGAGAAATGTTTGGCAGGTCTTTGCTTTTTCAAGTGCATATGGCAGAGAAGAGAGCAGTCAGTCTGTTGGCAGAAGTTTAGTAATTTTCTTCAGTTGCTCTTCCAACCCAAAATCCAAGATATGATCCATGTCAGCAATAGACACACAGTATAGGTTTTTACACATCAAAACACTGGGCATATTCTGTCTATAGGTCAGCAGACAGCCTGGTGTGGTCACAGTGATGCTGTCCCATTATCAAGTTTCTCTGATTGAGCACCCCTGCTCATGCCACGCAATGAGCCCAGGTGTGAACATGGCAAATGATGGGGTCCTCAAGAACAGGAAAGTCAGCCTGTGCTCTAGAGGGTGAGAAACACCCTTCTGTTCCATTCATGAGTATAAATTTTAACAATGCCAGAGTTCCGTCCATAGCTGTTTCTACAGCTGCTAGTGGAACTTGGATTTCCAGAAATGTTGTTCACAAATCCCAATTTTTTATGCCTCCAAAGTATTTTTATTGATGATGAATTAGAAATGCAAATGAAGTCTCTTCAAAACCTCCTGTGAGTTCCCAAAGGCAGGTGGCCAAGTCCGGGCCCGTCTCTCTCCTGTATGTTTTCACCACACTATCTTCTCTTTCCTCAAGAGCCTGGTGCTGCCTTCATATTGTTTGCTTTTGATTTTAATTTAATTAGGTCCAATATCATCAACTGTTTTCACTCCTTTTCTTCCTTCTCTACTGCCTCCTTGTTTATTTCTGAATATGGAAACTACATTGCTGCTTCTAGAACTTTTGGTGAATATGGTAGGTTTCTGACTTAGGGGTTTTCAAACTTTTCTATATTCCACTGTTTCTATAGAAATGTCTTTATTTGGAACTTCTGATCAGTCCACATTCATAGAACATTTAGGGATTTTTCTTTAACTTTTCCACATCCCACTGTTTCTGTAAATACATCTTTCATTTTGAACTATTGATAGACTCACATCTGAGGTTTCCTGGACCACCACAGTCTGAATGAAGTTCATCTTCTTGCTCAAGGAGTAGGTTAGACATGTTGGAGAAAGTTCCTCACCATAGTGCTTCCTCACAGTTCTTTGGCCTTTCAAGAGGCACTGAACAAACTTGACTATGGGCCTTAGGAAAAAAGCAATCTGTAAAGTAGCAGGTTGTAAAATATTTTTATATTATTGCATACTTTAAAACATGTATCTAGGAATTTTTTTATCCCACATTTATCCTCATCATATCCCCAAAAATGATAAGCAACAGATTTAGACATGTACTCAGTAAGAAAATCTTATTTTATAATAGCAATGCTATTAGTTTTTATTATAAATTGCTTCCATTTCAACAGTCATTTAAGAAATATCTACTGGGTGTGTTCTATAGGAATACAGAACTATTATGTGTGGTTTAATATTAAAAGTGTGGACTCTTCTCCTTCACATCTTGAACCCACTTTGACCTACATCCTCCCTACATTTGCAATTGCTGTATAGCAATTTCCTTTGAATTAAAATTGTTGAACCCACGAACGCAAAGACCACAGACTCCAATGTAGGCCAAATTAAAGCAAGCTATATTTGTGCACACAGGACTGGCCAGTGGCTATCTCGCCCCAATGCAGGGCTCTGAAGAATAGCAACTAACAAAGGAAAAAGTGGGGCTTTTAATCGCTAAAACTCGGAGCATTTCCAATGAGGAATGTATCAAACAGGAGTGCAATTAAGCAGGATTCATAGACATGAAGCAGTGCAGTAAGCTGTAAATTTTATGTGAGTCAAAAAGACTAGATAAACTCTTCAAAGCACAAGCAACTTCTGAGGCATACTTAGCCCTTATCTGTGCAGCTGCGAAGACACTACCCCAGTATAAATTATTTTCTCTGTCTTATCTTTAAGGACTTTTTAAAATATCTGTTAGGCTTTCTGACATATTCCAGGCCATTTTAAGGTATGGTCAAATCAAGCAGAACTTGATTTGTTGCAAAACAATTTCTAATTCCAGGATGGCATCTCTGGTTCTTCAAAAGTATTCCATCCTGAAGAAATGAGGGAGGATCAGGAGACTTGGTTGATCAAGTTTAGAAGAGCTGAAACTTGAAAAGTCATGGACCCCTCCCCAAGGTTATAGAAGCAGAAAACAACTGTTGAGGGGCAGACTTTAACCATTCTTGAATGGCAATTGAAACATTCTCAGAGGGAGGGAGGAAAGAAACTCACTAGATTCAGGAGGCCAAGTCTGAGAAAAGGTTGCAAGATCCCTCACTAAGATTACATAAAGAATAATCTCTCCAATCAGCCTAGCTGCCTGCAAGTGATACAGTGTGCTCCAGAGACACAGGGTCACCTGTGCTGGGCTGGGCTTTTTGGTGATGCAGCTGCTTTTGGGGCATCTATTGCCCCTGTAAGCAACTCCTCACTCTGCTCTGTAAGCAACCCCAGTGAACTCATTGGTTCAACAAAACTGATTTTGGTGCAATCATACTTTGGTCTGTCATCTGAGCCCTAAGGAAAAAGTTTCCTGGGACATCAATTCTTATTCCTACCCCACCACAACCACCAGCAGGGTCTGGCATCCACAGTTTCCCATACTTGAAACTTAGCATGTTAAAATTATTTTTAATTTATTTATTTGTAAAAGAGAGAGAGAGAGAGTTAGACAGACAGTCAAAGAGAATACCAGGGCCTCTTGCCACTGCAAATGAATGCCAAATGCATGTACCACATTACATACCTGGCTTTTACATGGGGAATGGAACCTGGGCAGGCAGGCTTTTCTCAATCAAGTGCCTTAAACTACTGAGTCATCTCCCTATCCTGAAACTCATCATGTAAAGACAGATAATAAGGAAAAAACATGGACCTGGTCCCTGGCATCTTCTTTGCCTTCAATTGCTTTTATCTTCTGTCCTTCCTCAGCCTTTTATGTGAAGAGATTAAAACTACCATAAAACAACAGTAAACCTAGAAGACGGATACCCCAAAATATAGATAATTATTTATAATGGCAAAGCCAGACCCTAGAGTAGGAGTAATCATCTTATGGGAACCAGATTGGTCTCCTCGTTGGTCTCATGACAGCCAGAACAACTTCTTCAGACCAGCTTGTAGCACCCGAAATAAGACAATAATCAACTAGACCACCATTTGTTCAAGGCTGTTTGATTATACATATTTCCTGCTCTCTGGCCCAGGTCTTATTTAAATCTAATGATTATGACAATATCACAAAGGTAAACTTGTGGGCCCCTTTATCTGTTTCTCATCCTAATGTGCCACCTTGATTAGATCTCCTTTCTTTGTTTTTCCTCATTTCTTTTCTATTGTTATATTGGGACAGATTGAAAAGCCTAACCTATTGGGGCTGTTAGAGTATACCTTTGCCCTAAAACTCCAGTAATAAGATCATATGACCTCTTCTACCACAGAAGGTAATATTCACAAGTTCCAGGGATTAGGATGTAGACTCATGTTTTGAGTCACTCTTCAATCCATGTAAAGTATATATAATTTAGTGGGATTTTTAAAAAAGACATGGGACATGGTCATAATGCCTTAATGTCAAGGTCATTTGTAGTTATCAGCATGACTCCCTTGAGGTGGCAGAGTGATCTCATTCTTTGAAGAAACTATGGAATGGAAAAGGTGTGCTTGTATCACAGGAATCTTGGTGTTGGGGTCAAGACTGGGATTTCATCCAAGATGTGTTTGAGTTTAAATGACAGACACATTGCAGAGTTTTAAAGCTTTATTTTAAATAATAGATACTCAGTTTCATCATTTACACCAACTAAAGTTCTCACAATGGAGGCGCTAATGTGATATAAATAGACAAAATGCACTAGATAAAGGCAGAGGACTTCCCTTGGTCAGCAAATATTGATCCAGGATCTGTCATAGCAAAATATAAGGAATATAAAAATAAGTTACACTGTAGCATAATCGGAGAACTGCCATCTCATAGAAGCCTGTGTTCAGGCAACCAGCACCAGGCAGCATGTCTCCTAAGACCCAGCTAGATGCGGGAGGTGTGAAGAGGAGAGATCACTCCTGGATGAAGTCAGCTTGTAGCAGAGGGCATTGGAAAGAAAGCACTTCAATAAGTAGAATAGAAGGCAAAGAAAAAGAACTTAGGATAAAGAATATGGAAGAAGTAGGAGAGATGTATAAACATATATTTCTATATATTTAAATCTGAAGGCTAGGCTATATTGAGAAACCAGACATTCGGGGTATGTGAAGAACAATAGACAATAAAATGAAAAAGAAAACATGTTGTATGTGTTCCTCCACTGTAAAGAAAATGGTTTGGACTTTACTAAAGAGGCATGGAGTTGTCACTAAAGATATTTCGAGTAAGGAAAAGGTGGTCAAATACAATTAGAGTTATTTGAGATTACTCTGCATTATTGTAGCAGCCTAGACAATAATTAAGTAAGAGCCCTGATCAGTGAGCCAACAATGGGAAAGGAAAAAGAAACTCAATATCAAAGGAAAACCTAATAAGATATAATGACCTCCTGAGTTTGCGAGATGGAGACATGGAGACATCAGAGATGAGTGAGGTTGAAATATGGTTATGCAAACAGCAATGCCATTGGAAGAATTGGCAGTCAGGAGGTGGAGCAAACTGAACAGCAAAAATGAACTTGATTTATAATGGTTAAGTTTTAAGAGGCAGCAGGATAGAGATGCTAAGAAGAAAAGACATGAGAATATGAATGGAAGAATCACTCCCATAGAGAAAGTAATTGGAGTCATAGAAATTTATAACATCACAAACAGAAGAAGAAAATACCTCGAGTTTAAGGAATGATTATAATTAACCATTGTAACCGGGAGTTACAGTTGGCAAACAGTAGCTAAGACCAAAACCAAGAAGGTATTTGATCTCACAAAAAATGCTGAAGTGAGCAGAATTTAAGAGCATGAAGAGAATTTCCAAAAAGGCTTATCAACAAAGCTTCAAAAATATATTATCAAGGCACGGATATTATATTTGTGTAGTTTTCCCCAAATGGGCACAGAGGCCAAATTGCAAAGAGATAAAGATTATCTGGTAATGAATACGGGTTGTAGATGAATTTTTCAAGAACTCTGAGGATAAACATGTCAGAAACCAACATCAGAGGAAGTACCATCCAAGGAAAGCTGAAATATTTAGGTGCATGTTACTGTTTTCTTTTGGAATAGTTATTTTCCAATCAACATTTATTTAGTGCCTACATTGTACCTGTGGGTTAGCTGGTGAGATCCAGAGGTAACCAGAACTTGATTCTTACTCTCAAGCTTTAAAAATAAACAATTTAGTGGATAAAATACAACTGTGATGATGTTGGTCAACACAGAGGGTTAGATGTTGTGACGTGAGCAGAGTGAGTGATGGAGCTTTGCAGAGGAAGGGCTGCCTTGTCTGGGGAAAGAGAGGCGATGGTGCTGAAGATCCCTTTGGACCAGATGCCTTAGGTCTTAAAGGAGAGCTGGAAGTGTGTATGGGGGGGGGGAGCACTGCATTGCTTTCTTCAAAGACAGAGACTCTTACAGAGAGGAAAGAAGGAGAAAACGAAGAAATAATGGTGGTTTGCTTCTCTGGGAGGAGAAAGAGAAAATCAGGCAGGGTTCTCCAGGAATTAACCTTTGCCAGAAGAAAGGTAACAGCGAGGCGTCCAAGGTCAGTGTCTCCTTCCTTGTGAGGAAATGAAAAGACCGGCTCATTGTTCAGAGCAGAGAAGATCTGGAGAGAGCAGAGTGGTGATGCTCACTAGATTAATAGGCTATCATTCCTTCTAACTGAAAATCTCTATTTAAATCAAAGGTGTTTCAGGACTAAATCTCTTCCGAATGCATCTGGAGTGAGAAGTGAGGGTGCAGCCTTTAGGCTCTGGAGACAGATTGCTAGGGTCTGTGTATCTGTTCTACACATTAAGGGGTAGCTGTAAAGAGGCGCTTTGAGTCCAGCTGTAATTCAAATAATAGTTCCATTAAAATAAAACTTTCAAGGGCCTGGGGAGATACCTCAGACAGTAAGCCGCTTGCCTCATAAGCATGAGGACCTGACATATAGTATCCATAAAATACCAGGCATCGTTGCATGTTCCTATAATCCCCCCGTTGGGGAGGCAGAGACAAAAAGATCTCTGGGCTCCCTGGCCAGCCAGCCTAGCCAAGCTGCTAGGCTCCAGGCCACTGAGAGACTCTGTCTCTAAAGGAGGTGGACAACATTCCTGAGAATGACACCTCAGGTTGTCCTGTAGCTTCCACATAGCATATGGGCCTGTACACACATGACACACATGCACACGTGCATGCCTACATACTCACATGTGCAGAAAAAAAATAAAACGTTTAAATTTAAATCTTTAAGTCAATCAAGAAGAATTTTACCAAGCCAAGAGCAACTTACCAATCAGGCAGCCCTCCGAACCAGAAGAAGTTGAAAGTCACTTCACAATAGGAGCAGGCAGCATCTAGGACCTGGGGGCAGGAGGAAGACAAAGGAAACAGCTCCACCCTGGCCTCATGTGCCATCCTGTAGTTGGCTAAGGCTTGGCCGCTATGATTGGATGAGAGCTGTTACAAATGTGTACTCAAATGAGGCTTTTGGTTTACGCACTAAGTTAGCTTGTTGTTCTTTATGTGAGGATTCTAATATGGAGGCAGCCTAAAGTTTCTTAAAGGAATATAAGAATTTAGATACATAACTTGGACTCAGGCCTATTAATATAACAGGTATACAAAATTATTAACCCATATTCATTTAGACTAGTGATGTAGATTTGAATTTTCCAAGATGATGAAAATTCCATTGTTGTCCAATATAGCAGTTACTAGCCAGTATGGCTATTAAGTCCTGGTACTGTGGCTCACAGAAAGGAAATTTTAGCTTTAATTCACTTAAATTGTAAAAGCCTCATGTTGATCCACAAAAGATAGAACAACCATTTTAAATAGGATTTTATTGGTACAAAAATAGACAGAGTTCCATCCTCCAAGGACCCTTATCTTGAAGTATCACGGAATAGGCCCAACCAATTAAGGTTTCGGCTCTGGCTCTTAGGACATGGTTTCATCTTGTTGGTGCTAATGATCAAAAACAGCATGGAGAAAAGACGTGCATCCAATCTTGGTGTCTCCAGAGAAGGGTATCTGTTAGATAAACAAGAGCCAGTGACTTCCCCAAAGAGAGCAAACCAGAGGGTTAGCCAACTTTCTGCTAAAATAGTCAGTTGAGAGGCATGAAGAGAGACAGCTGGAGTTCTACTTGAAACCCAGAGCTACTACACAGAGCTCTCTCCGCGTCTGATAACAGTGCCGACAATATTTGTCTATGCAATAATAATAAATTCAGAGAGTCTCCAGTATTGAGAAACACAAAGGAAGAGAGGAGAAAGGTTATCCGTGAATAATGCATTTCCTTTTGTGAAAGCAGAAGAAACAAATGGATCACTTTTGGGTCTAATGCAATTAGGGTGCTTGGTACCCAGCAGCCAGCACCAGCTCCTGCCAGAATGCCACCAGCAGAGGAAGCTCCTGACAAGTAGAGGGGAGGAGTCTGTGGTGTGAGTTCAGAGTTGCTGCTTTTCTTTCAAAGCCTCCTCTTGGGTCCTAAATTAGTTGTGTTATCTTAGTTTCTAGAACAAAATAGCTTAGTGGTGGAAACAAATTCTAGAGAATTTGTGAAAAGGTATTATTATATTTGAGAAACTATTAAGATAATAGTATAGGGCTGAAGATATGGCTCAGTGGTTAAAGACACTTATTGGCAAAGCCTGAGGACCCTGGGTTTGATTCCCCAGTACCCACATAAACCCAGATGCACTAAGTGGTGCACATATCTGAAATTCATTTGCAGAGACAAAGGCTCTGGAACACCCTTTCTCTCTCTCCCTCTCTCTCTCCCTCTCTCTCTCTCTCTCTCTCTCTCTCTCTCTCTCCTTGCAAATAAAATAGTAAATGAAATATTTCAAAAAGATAATAGTGTGGAGAAACAACAAATAAAAGATTGGAAAGCAGTAAAAATTTAGTGGGAAGTACTGAAGTGATGTAAATAACATTCTTGGACATAGTCAAAAAGAAAGACCTGAAAAGTTATAAGTCGAGCTTGCTTTATTCAATAAAGTACATTGTTATAGCATAATATACCTTGTTATTTCCCAAAACCAAATGTTTAAAATTCACTTTGTAGAGAATTCCGTGTGTTTAATATATGTACATAAAAACCCCCTTTATGGGGGCTGGAGAGATGGTTCAGTGGTTAAAGACTTGCTTGCAAACCCTGCTGGTCCAGGTTCAATTCCCTAGTATTCACGTAAAGCCAGATGGACAAAGCTGTGCATGTGTCTGCAGTGTGCTTAGAGTGGCAAGAGGCCCTGGTGTGCCTACACTCTCCCTCTCTACCTCTCTCTCTCTCTGTCTGCCTCTCTCTGTCCGCCTCTTTCTGTCTCTCTGTGTCTCAAATAAACAAACAAAATAAGTTTAAATCCTTTATGGCATCACTAATAACACAGGATCCCCCTGCGGTCATTTCTCTGCTCTGCACAGTAGTAGCGATCTTCAGAGTCCAGTAGACTTGAGTCCAAACTCAGCAATGCTCTTGTTTGGTGTGACCTGGGGTGAGCTACTTTACCTCAACAAGCCTCTGTTCCCTTAATAGTAAAATGGCAACAATAAAACAAATTCACAAAACGTCATAGAACTGAATGTTAGGAGGTAACATGGAAAATACCTAAGATGCCTGGATCACAGTCAGGACTTCTTAAATGGTGATGGTTCCTTCTGGAAGGGTCAGAATGAACATTCTGGAAAAGAGTCAGACTCGAGAGAAACCTGATGTGGCCACGGGTGAACTTGACTAACATTTAGATAGAGTCCAAGAACTCTTGGTTCTAGGATTCTGCCCTCCAGTGAACCCACACTTGTCCAGGAGGCTCTTTTAGGTATTTGGGGTGAATTATAGAAAACCAAATGGACCAGAATAAACAATCAACTGCTGCTCTGCTCCAGACAAAGCTTCACAGAAAGCTCCCCAGGTCCTGCTCCTTGGCTAGGCTGTCAAGGGGCTATTGCACTGGGCCCCAATTGAACTTCCTTCTCCATCACACTGTCTAGGGTCAGGCCAGGGACCAGGGACATGTGCCTTGAATTCCTACCTGATCAGCTGCACTGATTGGTTCCACCCGGAAGGATTTTCCAATGAAACAGTTCCATTGTGACAATATAGCTATAGCAAAATAAACAGTAGTGTGTTTTAGGGAGGCAAACCACTAGTCTTTCCTGAGGCAGCCATGGAGACAGGAGTCAAGGAAGACTATGGGTGCCATAGGAATAAGGCACAGATCAAACAATGAAGGTTGGACAGAGTTTGGAATAGGACTCACCCTGGAGTCAGGGAAGTAAGTGGAACATGGGTTAGAATGATCTGACATCTGAGCACACCGACACTGGAGATCACACACTGGTCCCCAAGCTGGGAGAGCTCCAATCAGCCACAGTTCCGTTCTTACCCTAGGTATGTGTATGAGAAGTTGACCTGGAACCCTTGTAACTCCAACTTCAGACCTATAGCATCCCTGAGTTAGCTCAGGCTCCTCTTGGAACTTTCTAGAGCTCAAGGTCTAGTCTAGACCTTTGAGGTCAAGGTCTAGTCCCTGTATAGTTGGAAAGTATCTTCATGTCCCTATGAGTTTCTAGCTTTACTCAGTAGAAGCAACCTTCGAGGCTTACTGAAGTCTCCAGAGAGACTATAACCTCATGGAAACACACCCACACCATCCTTAGACGATGTCCCAGGATCCTAGGATGCCCTTTTCCTGAAGCAGGCATCAGGCATGATGCAGGAATGCCGAAACATTTAGAAAACCTTTGCTGGAAGGATGAAAACAAATGTCATAGCAATGTAAAGCAACCATCAGGACCAATATGGGGATTGGTCCTGACAGAAAACAGACCATTAAACACCTAAGAGGCCTCCCTGAGCCGTGCCTGGGAAGCTACAGCACATGCGCTATAGGATCTGGCCTGGATCATTGAACCCATATCAGTGGTATGGGTCTGGTCCTGATCCTTGAGGATGAAACTTAGTGTACCCAGGAAAGTTCCATTGCAAGAGCCTCATTGGAGGACATAATTAACTTTTAAGCCTTGTAGTTCACTTAATGCTAAGAAGGCATAATTTCCATCTGGTATTCTTCATAAGCATCCAGGAGGATTGCCTAAAAAATAAGTGAACACAACATAAACAGGTATGCCTGCTTATGTTCCAAGCCCACATCCAGAATATTCCGAAGAATTTAAGTCTTAGGGCAATTCAACAGTGTGTTCTATGGCCAGGCAGAACACACCCATCGTCCCTTTCCTTGAAGTCCTTTCAGAAAATTTAGATAGCTTATCAAGGTCATCAACAAAACCTAAGAATTTCTAAAACTCCCGAGTTCTTTGTAAGGCAGCCCACATTTCTATGAAATACAGATAACTAATGGAGAAGGGCCTCAGCCAAAACTCATTTCCAATTCAAGGAAAAGTGGAATAAAAGGCCACTTTGAATTGTTGGAGTAAGATAAGAAAAAATATAGTACATGTTCTGTTTCCTTTAGTCATAAATGCTTGCTTGCCACAGGTCTCCCAAGTGCTAACTGCAGATCGAGGGTGAGTTACTATAACAGAAAACACCTGTTGACTGTACTCCAACCAGGGCTCCAGGGGAGCCTTTATCACAGAGATGCTGGCTTTTCTTCTTTGCCAACAGAATAGCATCATGAACAGATGTGCTCCGAACGATCGCCAAGACGAGTTGAAGATTAAACTCTCTGGAAAATGCCAAAGGTGTCTCTCCTATTCCACCATGTGTGTATCCTAGTAAAGTCATCTTTCTACTTTGAATGCTTATCTTCTCTTTGTTTTGGTTTGAGCAATGGAGTGGATTTCTAGGGAGGAGGAAGCCACAGCTGATACTTCAATTACCATGGAGCTGAAAAGACATCAGCTGCTTCCCACCCATTTTTCCCTAGCAGAGAGCATTTCCTTCATTACCACTCAGGCCCTACTTGAATGCACCTGGTAGCGAATGCACAGTTCCTAGGAAAAAGCACGTTTAATTGTTTTAATAGCACAGTTGTGTTATTACATGCCTATAATCCATCATTGGAGAGGATTGCAAGCTCAAGGCCAGCCTGTTCTACATAATAAGATTCTAATAAAATAGAAAGGGGATCGAGGGGCTCTCTTGCCTGCTATACCCACTGCCCATTCTGGCTCCCTGTGTCTGGGCTGATGCTGCTGTCACCCCCTCCATTGTCCTCATAGGACCGCTGTGAGTGGCAGCCTAGAAGAAACTTTGCACCCCTAGTGAACTGTTTTACAGGAAAGAGTTGAGCCTAGTCTTCTCGGGGGAGATGCTTGCTCGCACCTGGGACAAGCTCGGTCCTCCTCACTGTCATGTCTGTTGTACTTCTTAAGATGTCTTCAGGCTTTAAAGCCTCCCAGATGCTCACTAGGACAACATTGGACTTTCTGTCCATTTTTTCCTTAGGAAACTGACTAGATCCGTATCTTTCCACATTCACTTTCAAGTGACTCAGATGGACTTCTGCTTTTTAGGGTTTCCTCCTTTCTTGGTTACCACTTGAGGAACTCGATTTACATGTTGGTCTAAGTCACTCAATTCTGCTCAAGCCTCTCCTGCCTCCTACAGGTTATGTGTCACCAAGGGGCTCAGCAATGCCACCAGACTCCATTCTAGTCTCAGGGTCTCTGCTGAAGTAATTTCTTTCTTAACTCACTGAGGAACAGTCTTTTCTGGCCCAATGAACTGGGCATCAAACACTGTCTAATGCATGTTAACTTCCCTCTGTAATGCCTGTCCCTCCTCTACGGTTCTCCCTTCCCTGAGGCTCATGGGACCTCCACTGCTGATTACCAAGTGTCCCCACCCTACTGGCTTCAATAAGCTGATCCACGAGGGACTGATTTCCCACATTGTCTCAAGGAGGGATGAGTGGCTATGTTACTTATTTTCTGTGCTTCCAGGGACCCAGGCTTATTCCACATGCACACATAGATCCCAGCCTCCATTCAGGCTGTGGAAGGCTCTATCTTTACTTGTTTGAATGTCCTTCCCAATTCCAGGAGTTCAACTATCATAGTTTCTCCCACCAGGCCCCATCGGCACCGTGAATCAGGGATTTCCAATTCCTCTCTGTTAACAGTGGGACTTCAGGGCTATCTGTGCTTCATCCTCCTCCCCCTCGGTGCCCAACTCTTCCCAAGGATCCCAAGTGCTTGGATCCCAGGAGGGCTTTTTAACATGGATCAAACTTGTATTCTTTTCCCTTTTGGCTCACTAGCCCTGATTAATGGTAAGCCAGCACGTCCATCTTATTCTCCTTTATCCAGCTGACCTGTCTAATCAGAGGCTAACATAGCAGACACTATCCACAGCCAAGTGCCTGTGAGCAGCCATCTGCCTCAGAGCCACAGCAATGGTCATACCACCTCCACGCAGCCTGCTGACATTCATCCTTGAATTCTCCTCTCGGGGATTTCACTGTTCGCTCTGGTCCTTAACCATTGTCGGGGTCTCATACCACTTACACCCTGGGATTCCTTTCATATACACTTCACCTCCAGCCTTAATTACATATCTCACTCCCCATAGAAGTATAACAGCAGAGCTGATTAGAGCTTAGATAATACCCAGCTTCTTCCAATGCACCTCAGAACCTAAGGAGTACCTGAATTCTTGTCTATCAAGTTAAAGAATTAAAATTATGGACCACCAGAAGATAGGGTATAGTGGGGGACTTTATTTAAAAGAGAATGGGAAGTTACAGAGATCTCCAGCCACCAGTGTGGATAGAGCATGTGGGAGAGGTTTTAGCAAAATCCGTGCTGTTCAGCCAAACAAACAGGAGAAGAAAAGATAACAGAGAGCTCCCATCATGAGGAAAAAGGTTCATGTGGGAAAAATCTTGAGCCTTCCTAAGGCCTGGAAATTTAAAAGTCCTTCTCCTAGGAAGAAGCAAAGAGAGGCTGGACTTTGTTTCAGTGACTTTTAAGACCTCCACCAGGTAAGTCAGAGAGACAGCTGGTTGGTCCATACCTGACCAATCAGTTTTAGCATCAAGGTTTAAGCTCTAGCTAGACACCTCCCACTCAGGAGGAAGGGGTGTGAGGCCTGGAATCTGTGAACTTGCCTGATGCTGTCATGGTAGGGCCCATGCCACACCCCCAAAGCAAGAAGGAACCCGGCCACATCACTCATGGTGGGGATTAGCCACATTGGGATTTTCCCCACCAACGCACCACCTTCTACCTGCTCCTTAGATATTTTGGAAGTGAAATAGTTTATTATTGCTGAAGTGAATTATGTCATTAGGCAAAATTGGGCCCAAGTCTCCCTTTTCTTACATTTCTTGGCTTTTTTCTTGGAGTCTGGGGGAGGTTTGTTTTTTTTTTTTTATCATCAAAGTTTTGTTTAATGAAATTTTTGTTTAGGTAAGTTTTAACATGCTAAAAATATCCAAGCTACTTTTGAAAGTCTGAAGATAACTGAACACTAAACAAAAGCATTTATTATGCTAAGCACAATTGGGTTGAAATGGTTATTCCCATGTTCTTCTTGAAAACGACAGACACATCAGTTCACCTGTGAGGAGGTCCTGGCTTCTTTCAGCTGCTGTGGCTTGTGCTGGCTGCACTGGATCAAGTGGCCGTCTTCATGCTTATCCACAAGAATGAGCTGGATCTCACTTTTTGACCAAATATCATGTCTATTTCTTAGAATGATAAACGAAAACATGACAGTGTATGAGTTAGTGTGAACGTGTGTGGCGCTCTCGGGGAAAGGGACTTGCACAAAAGAAATAATTATCTGCTTATTATCTTTCTGTCAAACTATAAACTCTACTAAGTGAATCCAAGAAGCTCTGACTTCAGAGGTTAGACAATAAAAAAGAGGCCACAGGGCTGGAGAGATGGCTCAGTGGTTAAGGCACTTGCCTCTAGTGCCTAAGGCTCTGGGTTCAATTCCCCAGGACCCACATAAGCCAGACCCACAAGGTGGTGGCCCTGGTGCTCACTCTCACTCTCTCTCTCTCTCTCTCTGTCTGTATCTCTTTGCTTGAAAATGAATAAATAAAATATTTTTTTTTAAAAAAGAGGCATGTCACAATTGTTGAATTAATTCCCTATTTTCAACTTTCTAATCAGGTTGCCTCGGATTGAACAAATTCTTTAGCATCTCTGTTTTCTGTTCACTTAGCATGCTAATAGCTGCCAGGCTTCCTTGTCATTTGGAGAGTGTAGAAGCCAAGGATGGATGTCTGGGTCCCATTGTCCTGTACCCACTTGCCACAAAGTGTCACACAAGCCCAAAAGCCACCCACTGTCATTTAAAGCAAACTTAGGGCTGCACAAAGGACAGACATCTCAAGACAATCTTTGTGCCAGCCCAAGAGCAAAATGCCTTCCCAAAGCAAGGATCCTGGTGGAGGGCAGAGTCAGGCAGGAAAACGCAGCTTGGTTCTGACCTCATCCTGACACTCTTACAAGCAGCTGACACTTTCCAATGTGGAAGAGATACACAGCTACCCCTCTGGGCTGGTTATTTTGATTCCAAGTCTACAATTAGGCTAGCAAAGATGGACTGGCTATCACTGTGGACTCCTTGGCTTTTTGGCTGGCCTGTTCTCAGCATGACTAACTCTAGGATACCAGACAGAAAATTGCTAGAATTTTCTCTGAGGTGAACAAGGGGCTGACACACAGCCACCGTCCTCCCTCTACAACATTTATTGCTGACCTACTGGCACACCCCAAAATGCCTGTGCTGGTGATCTGAAAATTCGATCTTCACATTTCCAGGAGAAATGCTGCCCTCTTGTGTTGGCTGATGAGAACTGCAGTCCCACTGCCTACCTAGGCGCCTGCGGGGATGCTAGGACTTCAATGTGCCCTGGGTGGAAAAGCTGGGCTTCTGCTTAGAGCTGAGGCTTCTCTCATTCCGTTTGGCTGTCAGAGAGAGATAGAATCATAGGAAACTAACAAAAGTCAACCACTTGGCCTATACGACAGCAATTTCATACAACTCAATGTAAGATATTAAGCCAACAAGGAAAGTTCTTGGCCAGCCAAAAATGGCAATCCTAAATAATCTGAATGACGACTCTAAAAAGCGCTCAACATAATCAGTGAATGAATAAATATTTTTAAGGGCTGGAGAGATGGCTCAGCGGTTAAGGCACTTGCCTCCAGTGCCTAAGGCCCCTGGTTCAATTCCCCAGGTCCCACATAGGCCAGACCCACAAGGTGGTGGCCCTAGTGCTCTCTCTCTCTCTCTCTCTCTCTCTCTCTCTCTCTCTCTCTCTCTCTCTCTCTGCTTGAAAACGAATAAATAAAATATTTTTAAAAAAATAAAAATAAAAATAAAAATAAATATTTTTAAGCCTTAAGTCGTAGGTCTCTTGCCAGTCTCTGAACATGGCCTCCTCAGGTCAGTAGCTAGTGGGTTTACAGCCGTCTGACAAACTTGCCTTCCCGGATCTGTCATGTAAATCACAAAACTACCTCTGGTGCAACCCAAGCAGGCAGTACTCAATAGGTTTATTCATCTGAGGCGGAGCAAACAGAGTCACACTAAATGAGGTACTGCCTTTTTTTAATAAGTAAAATTAATTTTGTAAATGTTCTAGGGTGGTATGAGAAATTAAATAGTGTGTGATGAATAATGTTAAGAAATCTTTTGGAGGAAAGTCAATTTGTCATGCCAGTAATATTTAAAAAAATGAAGCCTCGTGTTTAATTTTTTCACTATGTAAAATCATTGCTATCAAACGCAAATGAGCACCTGTAATCTCCGATCAGAAACTCTAAAGCAAATAAAGAGCCCCTAGAAATCAATAAGAAAAGAAAGTCAAGTCAGCATTACACAGGATGGGGTCAAACAACTCACGCATTTGAAAACCGGTTTTAACCATATAAAAAAAAATTCACTCAGCACCTGAGCTGTGAAAATTAAACCTACATTGATATATAATTTTCATTTCTTATACTTGGAAGAGCAAAACCTTTGTTGACATGCTCTTAATAAGGTTGTGAATCAGCTTTCATAACATTTCTGCTATAACTGGGCGCACTTCCTAAACTGAGCAGTTTAACAAAACTGTCCACATTAAGAGTGCATGTTCTCTGGGACCCAACAAGGTCCATATCTGGGAATTACCCACCTGCTCACAACAGAATTGTACAAAATTGCAAATGACCTCAAAGCCAATCAATAGGACTAGTTAAATTAAGTACATTCATCCATGGAACAGAATAGTATCTAGTGCTGAGGAAAGAAAGAAAAACACAGGAGCTCTTCATATGCATCCTTAGAGGGCTTCTCCATGACGAACCATTTCGGGAAAATGTAGGAACATGTGTGTAACATATAGTAGAGAGAGAACATATCTTCATCTTTATAATCATAAAAAACTTAATGAGAAAGTGAAACTATTATCAGTGTAACTACATGAGGCAAGGAAAAAGAATTTCACTGTATTTTTTTTTGATAAGAGAAAATATGTGAAAGTACCATATAAAGAAATCAGAAGTTAAGGGATGGCTCAGTGACAGAGGATTTACCTATGGCGCTGAGATCCACTTAGACACCACAGAGAAAGAAAAAGAGAAAGAGAGAGAGAGAGAGAGAGAGAGAGAGAGAGAGAGAGAGAGAGAGAGAAAGAGAGACTCAGCAGTTAAAGGCAGTGCTTGCTTGCAAAGACTGGCAGGCTGAGTCAGATTCTCTGGTACCTACCTAAAGCCATGCGAACGCACAAAGCGGTACATGTGTCAGGAGTTTGGTTGCAGTAATAGGCCCTGGCACACCCATACTCACTTCCTCTCTCTGCCTCTTTCTCTCTTAGATAAATAAATTTTAATAAATAAAAATATTTAAAAGCACTTTGAGGGCTGGAGAGATGACTAAGTGGTTAAGGTGCTTGCCTGCAAAGCCTAAGGACCTGAGTTCAATTCCCAGTACCCACATAAAGCCAGATGCTCTAAGTGGTGCTTTCATCTGGAGTTCATTTGCAGTGGCAGGAAACCCTGGCAGCCCATACTCACTCACTCACTCTCTTTCTCTCTTGCTTTCTCAATAAAGAAATAAAGAAATAAAAAGTGCTTGTTTGCAGAGCCTGACAGTCTGGGTTCAATTCCCCAGTACCCACGTAAAGCCAGATGCACAAAGTAAAACATACATCTGGAGTTCGTTTGCAGTGGCAGGTGGCCCTGGCATGCTTATATTTTCTCTTTCCCTCTCTCTCTCTCTCTCTCTCTCTCTCTCTCTCTCTCTCTCTCTCTCTAATAAATAAATAAGGTACCATAGAAATAAATAAATAAATAAAAGGACTTTAAGATCCCATCTCTCCACAGTCAGAATGGCTATGATGGAGAAATGAAATGTCAACAAAAGCGGACAAGGATGTGGGGTCAGAGGAGCCCTTAGAACTGCTGGCAGAAGGTCAACTGACGTAACCATTATGAAAATCCATGCAGAGATCTCACGGAAAGACTAAAACAGAACTGCCACCCGATCCAGCTCCACCCAGAGGATTCCTTATCCTACCACCAAGAAACTTGCACATCCGTGCTCGTTCCTGCTCGATTCTCAGTAGCTAGCAAATGGAATCAGCCTAGATGTCTATTCATAAATAATCCATAAACACAGCAGAGGTTCATTCAGCTGTGAAGAAAAATCAAACTATAAAATTTCCAGGAAAATGGATGGAGCTGGAAAGGATTATATATAAGTGAGATGACCTGGATGCAAAAAGACTGGCATCATGTGTTCTTTCCCACACGCTGATTCTAACCTGTATGTATGCATGTATGTATGTATGTAATAAGGGAGCTTGCGAGTGGGAACAGACTATAAAACGAGGCAGGAACCACAGAGGGGAACAAGAAGAGGAATGAGGAAAGAGGGAAGACTGCAAGGATCCAAGCAGGGAGGACCCAAGACAGGGAGGGAAGCCGCAGAAACAAGCTCTGTTTGAAAAAAGCCATAAGGAAACCTAATTCTTCATTGGCCAATAAAATTTTCAAATAAAAAAAATTTTTTTTTGGTTTTTCAAGATAGGGTCTCACTCTAGCCCAGGCTGACCTGGAATTCACTCTGTAGTCTCAGGCTGGCCTTGAACTCCTGGAGATCCTCCTACCTCTGCCTCCCAAGTGCTGGGACTAAAGGCGTGCGCCACCAAGCCGGGCTTCAAATAAAATTTTTAAAACTTGCCGCTTTTATCTTCAACACATCGATTTAGTGCGTGAATCTGGTGTGTATGAATCATAGACTTACATCTAAGGATCTATTCCTGAATGACAGGCCCCTTGCTGGCCCCAAACAAACTTGTCAGTACACTAATGCTGACAGAATGGGAGACCCAGTGCAACACTGGACTCCAAGGATAAAGCTCTGCTGAATGCCACACGTTTCCTCCAGATCCCAGACCACTTCCAGCATGAGAGCAGACAGCTGACGACCGGCAAAGGAGTCACTGTCACTTGAATTCCTGTGAAATGAATTAAAATCATTCTTAAGTCATCCAAAAGACAAACAGCCTTCCATTCTTTGGAGTCCCATTCTCTCTGCTACTACCAAGATTAATGCATTAGGTTATAATTTTGAGCCCCTCACATTTGCTGGGTGCAGTTCTAGGAACACCCACATAGATAGCTCAGGAGGATACAGCATCCTGACATGTTTCAGGGTCAAAACTCAACCTCACGGCTAATTCATTCCTTACTGTTGACTTCTAAGGACTTGCAATTCGGTTATTAATAGCTTAAGGGTTTAATGCACACGTAAATACGCTCACCTACAAACCCAGAGAGAAATGTGATTGTTGAGCTTGGCAAGATGATAAGTGGTTCATGTGCTGTTTTGTCCCCAGTGATGGACTTTTTTAAAAGAATGCACATTCATATACATCAGTGTACGACTGGGGAATCAAATTCACTCTCTGACTTCCTATATCCCTTCCTTCAAAATGATGGGGTGTTAAGTTAGACCATGATTCCCAGTCTTTTATCATTGTCATCCTGGTAAGTAGCCTTTTTAGGGTCTTGTTTCCCTAATCAGCCTCCAAGAGAAAATGTGTTTTCATACTCACCTCCTGATACACAACATTGATACACAACCATATCTCTCTATATAAATAATCCAGGTATATCTATATATTTTGATATTTTGTGTATATGTGTCCTGCATATGTGTTTGCCCTTAATACACACAAAGTACTTATTTGTGCCACTCTCAAAGAACTAATTTTTGTCCCCAGTGAGAATGGGTGAATAGGTAGCTTAGGAAAGATCCACGAGATTCCTTCTGGCTTGAAAACCACGAGGATGGTACATGGTGGGAAAATGCCCGCTCTTAGCTACCACACAATTTCAAGACTAAATCCTGACCCACTGCTTACTAATCTCATGCTCCTGAGTAAGCTATGTAACTTCTCTGACCCCAAAGATCCTTGTGTAGAAAACAGGTTTAATGACATCTCTACAGAATTGTAAAAATCAACTGAGGCAAAGTGGGCAAAGCTCCTGGCACTGGACATGGTATACTGAAAACCATCAGCAATTAATGCCATTTCATGTGCTCAATTCAAAACAAATCCAGACCTCAAGCCTGGAGAGCTAAAACAATAAGCTGTACTCCCAATACCATATACGGTGATTATCAGTGTCTGTAAGGTAGCCCCCAAAGCCATCTCCTAACATCACTTCAAAATGCTGTTTTTCTTTTAAGACCAAAATCCGGAGTCAACTGCATCTGTAAAACTTGACTCAGTTTCATCATATATAAATCTCCACATGCTTTCAACTCCCATCACTCTGCTTATAATAGCATTAGGATGCCAAAATAATCCATTTTGTAATTTAAGGAGATTCTTAAGTACCTTAAGGGTAAGAATTCTGGATTTTTGTGTGTTTGTTGTATTTTTGAAACAAAGTCTCATGTAACCCAGGCTGATCTTGAACTTGCTATGTAGCCAAGGCTAGCTTTGAACTCCTGATCCTCCTGTCTCTACTTCCCAACTGCTAGGATTTCAGGAACTCTGTTTTATTCCTCATAAATGTACACATATACACCCACACTCAAACTCAATGTAACAAATTTTTTAGTAGTTATTTATAGCTCAATGCTGCAAAATTAGATCCCAAAGATCAAATACAGCATTAGCACATAAAAAAAGCAAAAGGACAAGTTAGTCTTCACACAATAAATAATTAAAATATAAATAGAATCGAATGTTTTACTCTCTTTAATGTTTATCATTAATCCCAAATTAAAACTCACCTCCTCATGGAGAGATTTAAAATATCATTCTGGCAATTAACAATAGATGACACATGACTTTTAAAAGCCACTGTTCTGGGAAGGCTTAGGCTGCCTCCAAATACATATCTAGCTGGAGCTCAATTAGAGTGTGCAGAGTCTGTGGTCATAGGTCATAGTTTTCTGAGCCTCCTATTCTACTACTATTAGCAATGGTACTTCTTTGTCATGCTTCTGCCTCCGCTGGGGAAATTCTGTGGTAAGAGAAATACATATGTCAGATATAATAGCAGAAATTAAAATGAAGGCAGAAAGAGACTGTGTATGTGAAGCATTTGTTTTTAGACCCTCTGATGTTTTAAGCACATACCTAGTGCTTTTTACTCATGCTGAATAACCAGGCTAATTAGAAAGCCCATCCAGCTCTGGTTAAAATCTGTTCAAATTTTTTGGAGCACCTGTTACAACAGAATGCCCACAGACTTGATAGTTTAGAGCCAAGACACCTGCTACCTTATGTCTCACAGTATGTTCGGTTTTATACTGTGAGCAAAAAAATAAAATAAAATAAACACTTTTTGACATTTAGCAATCTTATACAAGTGATATGAAATTACCAGGAAGGAGTGATAGCTTAACCCTTCCTGTGCTATGCCTGGAAGCCATACCCTCTCCTTTCTAAAAGGAAATGATTTTTCTGATATTGTAACATAAAACTATACTTATGTTTTCTTATGATCCCTAACATACAAGGTTTCCTAAAGGTCCAGGTTTCATCTTGGAAATCTGAAGCCGGAATTTTCCAGCTTAAGGAAGTTTTTTGTGAGCTTACTTTGAGGTAAACATTTCAGTACTGGCCAATTGACAATTTAGCTTTTCATGGAGACCTTTTAAAAAGACATCCTTGTTTTGACCTTGTCAACTCTTAATGAAACGCCTAGACGAGTTTGATAATTTTACCAGGACTTTACTTAAAAATGTGTTTCATTTTCAAATAAAGGTATTGTAATTTTTATAGTTAAGAAAAATTCAGAATCCAAATATACGTAGATGGAAACATGTGAATTTCTCTTTTAAATTATTTTAGGCTCAATTATCAAAATGCTCTTTAAGCAGTTATCAATTGCACACTTTCTAAACAGCTGCCATTTAAGTCTTTGAGGTTTGAAACCATGTTTTATTTCACCATATTAGGCAAGAGTTCAACAATTCAGGGGCCAAACACTCCACTTTGGTGAAAAAAAATAAACTTCAATTTAATATGCTAAACCATATAAAATTAACTCATCATTAATGATGTTAGTATTAAGAAAATTTGCCTTTAGTCTGGTCACTCCAGTCCTACAACTATATCCAATAGCAAAGTCGTCTAGACATAAAAAGACTTAAATATAAGAATATCATTTTCAAAATAAAAAATGAAACAACATATATATTCTTTGATAGAAAATCGGGTGAAGTTTCATACAGCTATACAATAGAGTACTACGTAATTGCTATGTGAGTAAAGACCTGTTTAAAATATAAAGCAACCTTTAACATAGACTGTTAAATGAAAACCACAAAGTGTGAGACCAGATATCAACTCCTATGCATATACACATAAATTTGAAATCGTATAACATTGTAGGTTATCTTTGAAAGAAAACACAATAAGTTGATAACAATGATTATCTCTAATGGGGAATTCCAAGGCTTCAGGACAAGGAATGGAATGAATACTTATTTTTCCATTGGGAAAAAATCATTTTGTAAGTTTACTTATTTGTATTGTATACTCGTATTGCTTTTTCAAAATACTTTATGAGGCAAATTAAAACAAAACATGAAATTTAAGAGAAAAAGACTACGTGTGAGACATTGTATGATATAATACATAATATCCTAATGTAGTTATAAATTTCCAGACTGTTACTGAGTTAGTTCTAAATCAGTATTTAACAATATAAATCACAATTTAATGTCTAATTATCATTATGAAAACAGCTTTTGCATGTTGACTGTGTATAGCTGTATTCAAATACAAGCTGTTTTGACTTTTAACCAACATACCAGAACTAGGAATGATTTTATTGCATAATTTAAAAAAAACCTAGAATGTATTTCTCGAGACAATGGGCAGTATTTCTAAACTTTTCCTGACAATTGTATATATGTACATAACATATATTCATCATAATCTCCTCTGTCATTCTGTCTCTGCTCCCCCCCCCCCGCACTCGTTCTACTGAATTCCCTCCTCCCTCCAACCAGTCCCTCAACTATTTTGATGTCTTTTATTCCCTTCTTTCATCATTCTTGACAACATGCAGGAAGCATTTTTAAATATTCAAAACAGATACCATTTTAAAACCTGTGCCCTTCCCAGAAGAGAAGTTTTATTTGTGTTAAGAAACAGAAAACCTATAACTCAGTGTGCATCTTGTCATTTTGTGCAGGAAGAATCCCAAACCTAACATCCCTGAGGTTCAATTTCTAGAATTGACAAGAATGGATCATGTGTCTGCTCCACGGATTGCAATTATGGAACCCTACATGGAGTCCAGCCTATAAATCCCTATGCTCATAGAAAATCCTGACCAGGGAAATACAGTGAAACCAATGATTTACCCCAGATATCCTTTCTCCCCTCATGAGAGGAGGCTCTACTACCAGGCTTGTCCAACCTTTTGATGCTGGAGCCCAACACCTTCAAAGTTCATGCTCAAGGATTAAACAAGTCAAATTTTATATATATATATATATGTATATATATATATATATATATATATATTTAAGTAAATTTACAATTTTGTGTTTGACCACATTCTTATCTGTTCTGTCCTGGACCACATGCACACAACTCCAGTGGTCTTTCCCATCTTCAAGAACTTTCAGCCAACTAACCCTCTGAGCCATGAGATGAGCACACAGAAATTATAGTATACTTAATGTTTATCTATATTTTTAAAAGCAAAAAGTTAGGTCTAGACTTTGCAAAATGAATGAATTCTGATGAAAGCCTAGCAAGCCTTAATAGAATAAGTTGGGAAGAGCTTGAGATTGGAACAGAGGCCAATACAGCACACCAAATGAGCCAGCCTTGGTCAATGTTGGATTGCCTTGAAGAACTGCCATTACTGTCTTGTGCAAATAACAATGGCAGGGTCATCTCTGGTAGGGTCCACCTACTAGAAATAATTTTGCCTTTCTATACAACATGATAGTTCTAATTGCTGGCTTCTTGTGAAATGGAGTCATGTGACCATCCCAATCCATGTGTGTAAGAAGAAACGACAGAATGTATTTCTGGGGCAGAAGCATTACTTGCTTTAAACTGATGTGAAATCCTGCAGAGTAATCTTTCCCTTTGTCAAGGGGATCAGCAATCTAACAGCAGCTGCTCTGTCAACGGGTCCTTGCAGGAGGAAATTGATCTGTTGTAGTCAGAAATAAACACTTGCGGTTTTAAGTCACTAAAAATTGGGGATTATATGTTGCCCATGTAGCTCAGCCTCTCCTTACAGACATGGGAAACAGAACAGACACGATGACTTAGAATAGCTTTCAGGTTTACCAAGTAGTAATGACTGATAGAATGTTACAATGAAAGATTTGACCTTCCTTTCGATCCTAAACAAAGTATGTAATATCAAACTAGCAAACATATTTAAAATGTTTTCAGTTTATTCATTAAGGTCTTTTCCCAAAACCAAATTGTGACTTATTCCCAGAAAAAAGAATTGTGCAATCTGAAGACTGAGGAAATAAAACCCAATGCTTCTCTTTCTTCTTTTTTTCTTTCTTTTCCTTCATTCATTCTTTCTTTTGTCTGTCTGTCTGTCTTTTTTTATTCTTCTATAGTTTGATGAATAATTCTCATTAGAAAAAAAAGATAGACATCCAAACAATTTAGCACAAAATGATGTCTCATTAAAATGTTATATCAAGGGCCTGGAGAGATTGCTCAGTGGTTAAGAATGCTTCTTCACACAAAGGTGCCTAAGACTGCCCAGGTTCAACTTCCCAGAACCCACATAAACAGCTGGGGATGGCCACACACATCTGGAACCTCAGTCCTGTGGGGAGCAAAGACCAGAAAATCACTGGGGCTCAAAAAACCTGCAAGCTCTGAAATCAGTCAGATACTCCATCTCAAGGAAACACATAGAAGAGCAATGGAGGGGATACCAGATGTTTTCCTCTGGCCTCCCACCCTCATGGGGCGCTGCATCTGCACACACACACACGCATGTACCACCAACACACAACACACACCACCCTGCACATGCAAAAAAATGCTATTTGTCAAAAAATCTATTCACATAAAGACAGCTATATAATTCGCAGCACTGTAAGTTTCTCCTTTTGCCATATTAACCTTACAGAGGTGATCACATCATCCTGGAGTCTATAGTCAAAAGCAAGTGTGAGCAAGAAGTGAAACTTGATTCCCCATCCCGAATTTGTACAGCACTTTCCAATCTGAAGAGTGCTTTCTTCCAAGAGACTATCCCAGGCACATTTATGTCTATAAAACATGTTATAGGATAACTGCTCTGAATTTTATTCTTTGCATGGAAACTGGATGTCAATGAGTCTAAGCTGTTAACTCATCTGTGATCCCACAGGGAGTAAGTTGCAGCATCAAGACTCAAAATCAGATTTCCTGGCCAGAGACATTCACTGTTTCACTCTGCTCTGCTCTGCTCCATGGCAATAGAGATGGTGAAAAGAAAAATCCCAAAGCCATCTCGGTCTCTGGTCAGGGAGAGCTTTGTGGAAGATGCAATACCTGTGTGCATGACTGTTGTTACATTGCCAGGTTTCTATTCTCCCCCTGGTCATTGGTCATCTTATGTTCCAATGCATGGATCAGTAATGATATTAATTTTAGGAATATATTGAACTTTCATGCCCAAGAAAATACACATTTACCTTTTTTGTTTGTTTGTTTGTTTTTTGAGGCAGTGTCTCATTGTAGTCCAGGCTGACCTGGAATTCACTATGTAGTCTCAGGGTGGCCTCAAACTCACAGCAATCCTCTTACCTCTTCCTCCCAAATGCCCAAATGGGATTAAAGGCATGCACCACAATTTAGTCCACATTTACTTTCTTTTTAAAAAAGTTTTATCTACAATATCCTAATTCCTTTCATTATAATTATTAAATTTTAGGTTAACATACAAAGTAATGGGTTTCGTCATTCCATCTTCATATGTATGCATATTATGTTGTGGTCTCATTCGCTCCCCTTCCTGTCCCCCCATTAGTTCCCATATGCATATGTCCTGCTTTCTCATCACATATAGTCCATTGCCATTGAAGTTTCACATTAGGGATGTTGGTTCTGTACAAACTCGAGCCCATGAAGTTCTTTTTTTTTTTATTGTCCATAATGAAATACATTATTTAGTGGGCAAACAGTGAGTTGTTATCCCCAATTCCCTGGTGCCCCCCTACCCCATCCCCAATCAGCTGGATATCCTCCTTTGTAGGTCGTCTGGATCAGTCCTTGTGATAGGGGACCATGGATAGCCTAGTACTCAGCCCGGTTCTCCTGACCCAAGTGTGTTGTTACTGAAGGGTGCCATGCCTCTGGATAGTCTCCCCCACCACGGCTCTCACAATCTTTCCGCCCCCTCTTCCGCTCAGTTCCCTGAGTCGTGGTGGATGAGTATTAAATCTGCTTTATTGTTGTGAGCTTAGGGGTCTTTGTGTCAAAAATCATTGGTTTCTGTCTCACTGGCTTATCCTGTGTTGACTGAATGGCCGTGGCTGTGGGTCCCTTGTTCATCCCATCATTCTCTGTGGGATTCCATATGGATCCTCTACGATATGACACTGTGGTGGCTCATCTCTTGCCAGGATCTCAGCTATCGGCCTACGGTCATTGGTAGGGTTAGCTGGGCCCCAGCTCTCTCGCTGCATCCTGAAAAATACAAACACAATCTCCATCGGAGAGTGAGATCAGTGTAGGTTAACAAATATACACAATTCTGGATTACCTAGATTCTATTTTTAGTAGCCTCCCCGTCAATAGCTCCCATAGTGCATCTTGTCTTGGGTGCCCAAGAGTACGGGATCCCGTGCCTATCGCCCTGCATCCCAATTCCAGACAAGGAGCCCATGAAGTTCTTACTTCCCAGTCCTGTGCAATAATTTCCAACATTGTACCAATTTATGAGCACCACAAATTAGAACAGGAAGTAGAGTAAGAAGACAGACAATAAATACTACTGGAATACTTTATCATAACAGGAATTCATTTCATTCATGCTAATTAAGAGAAAGAGTTTGACAAGTTAATACATTTATATTTTCACTTATCTAAGTGCTCCCACTGCTTAAATTATCACCTGGTCTCTGAGTAGTATGTATTTCCAATATTGAGGAGATTTAATGCCATCATGCCATTTGAACAGTTGACTTTGGTTTTGAGGACAGCAAGGAGATTTGAAGAAGCATTTTCTCTGAGGTCTGAATGATGTCAGTTATGAGAAAGGGTGTTGTAGGTTACCAAATGACAGAGGCACCTATGTGCTCTCTAATTTGCTTTGTGTGTTATAAGGGACCCTCCAGAGCATGGGTCCTAGGAAGAGACTCCTCTTGTCTGGACTAAGTGCTATATTCATTGCAACAATGCTGAGGGACATTAAAAAAAAAGGGATGAAGCCACTTACAAGGATCCTTCAGGAGAGATTTTAATAGCCTCCCTCCCTTTCATATAATCTGTTCACCATCAGTTATTCACAGTCAAAGAAATATAAGAAAAGTAAAATAGTAAGAATTGTATTTACTGCATATTATATTCTCAAGCACTGATATAAGCATTTTATGGGTAGTATCATATTTTATCCTGAAAATAACCATTAAGATCGATAAATCTCATATTCCTCATCAATGACAAAATTGAGATATACAAAGTTTAAGGAATTTATCTCAGATCACAGAGCTAAGAAATGGTGGAACTGGTGGCCTCCAGAAGCTTCATACATGGGGAGTAAATTAGTCATGGTCTTTAATACTTATTTCCTCCTTTGTTTCTTACTTTCATTAGCTTTTAAAAAAATTTAAACTTGAACATATTTTGATAGACAAGATAAAAATATAAAATGGTATATATGGTATACCATGTGATGTGACATACACAGATTGAGAAATATAATGTTCAGAGAAGGGTAAACATATCTGTAACCTCAAAGATTTATTCTTTGTTTTGTTTTGTTTTATTATTTTTATTATTTTTTTTCTTTATTGTCCATAATGAGTTACATTGTTTAGTGGGCCAACCATGAGTTGTTATCCCCAATTCCCCGTTGCCCCCCTCCCCATCCCCAGTCAGCTGGATATCCTCCTCCGTGGGCCATCTGTATTAGTCTTTGTGGTAGGGGACCATGGATAGACCAGTCTTCAGCCGGGTTCTCAAGATTTATTCTTTTTTGTTGGGGGGATATTGTAGTGTGGTTGTGATGTGACATCTTGTGGCCTATGCATGTCTGTGTATAAAGACTCACCGCCCCATGCCTGTGCACAGAAGCCAGAGGAGAACACCAGGTGCCTTCCTGTAATACTCATATGCATATGTCCTTGAGACAGTGTCTCTCCCTCCACCAGGACAAGCTGGGGTTATGGAGATGTGTGTGGCCATGCCCAGCTGCTTACTAGAAGTTTCAGGCTCTCAGCTTCAGCAACAAGTACTCAGGCATCTCCTCGGCCCCCACTTATGGTAAAAATATTAAAAATCCTTCCTTCTAGCTTTTAGAAATATACAAAACACAATTGCTAGTCATAATCACCCTACTGTAGTACTTAGTACCTGCTGATTAACTTCTCTTCATCTCTCCCTACACCCAGCTCTCCATGGTTAGGTTTTGTTGTCAACTTGATCTTTTTAATTATCTTGAGTTCCTGAGGATGTTTACAGCAAGGCAGCCTCTCAGTAGGGAACAGGATGTAAGGAAGCTCAGGAGAGCTAGAAGTAAACATCCCTTCTTGTTTGGGCAGTACAGGAAGGAAATTCCAGAGACTTGGGAAGCCATTAAGTCTGAAATAGGATTGAAAGACCTCCACCCTAAGGCTATATAAAGAGGAAGGAAATTCTCTTCCTTTGTGCCCTGCCTGTTTTGTTGTTCTGTGTGTGTGGTGTTGGTGATGGTTTCTCTCTGCTTGGACCTGTGAAAGGGTGTCAGCCTCTTTCACCATTATGGAACTTCCCCTGCATCTGTAGCTTCAATCAATCCTTTCCTCCCATAACTATGCCTGGTTTGGAGAGTCATCCCAGCGGAGTGTGGCTGACTGCAACACTCCCCAACCTCTTAAAACCACCATTCTCTTCTAAACTTCTATGAGATCAATGTTTTTACATTTCATATATGAGTAAGATAACAAAGAGTTTTAAAAACAATACATGTAGAGGAGTAATAAAGCAATATACTTAAACGGCTTGGCACCAAACCAGGTGCTCTGATTCAGCAACTGAATCACAGTGACCTTGGAAGTTATATTCTGCAAAGCAGAGTCACAGTATATATCTCCTAATGTTGATCTGCTGAATACATGACTTCATAATGTGTAGTACTCATGATTCTAAATGTCATAAATATGGTGTTTGTTGTTATTATATATGGCTTATTTTATGAACTGCTTACCAGAGATCAATCTTTCAGAGATTTGTTGATTAGTAGATAAGTTAAAATATTTCTATACTAGAACCATGCCTGATGCAGAGAAATGTTTGCTAGTTATATCACCATTTTTATTATTAGAATTTGTGGTGCATTTCTTGAGCCTCTCAACACAGGAAGGATAATATTTTCATTCCTATCACTCATGAATGAAAATTCAACTTTATATAAATATCTGGGTGTAGTAGTCAGTTTCCACATTGCTGGGATGAGCATCCAGCCAAACACAGTTTTATGGGAGGAAGGGATTTATTTTAAGCTTACAGATCCAGGGGAAATTCCATCAGTGGCGGAAGAGACTGAATCACTTTCATAGATCCAAGCAGAGAGAGAAACCACCATCACCATCACCATCACCAACCACCAAAAAGCACCAACACCAGCAGATACCAAACGCACCAGAGCTCTGTATACCTTTAGACTGGAATTCAGATCTGTCCCATGACACATCTCTGTAGCAGGAGTCTGCCTACTAGGGGGCTAAAGCGGCAAACTCAATTTAATAAAATGCCTAAGTCTATGGGGCCATATATTCAAATTTCCACTCTAGGTCACTGCCTTTTATTGTCCAAGGACTGAGGCATGAGACACACTACCAAAAACAACAAGGAATACTACTGGAATGTTCTAAAGTTATTGAAATGGTGAAAAGGAACAAAAAACTACAGAGGAAAAAGAAGAGAGTTGTTAAACTTGAGAGAAAACCAAAGATCGGGGAATAACATGAGAGGCCTTAGAACATAAGGTTGGAATTCCAAAGACTTAAGGCATTAGGCATAGAAAGGAACAGGAGCACATGGCTATTTCTAACAGGAGACCACAAGAAATATTGAGAATGGTGGTGGTGAGAAGGCAGATAAATTTACATGTTGGTTGATAGAATTTCGGGAAATGTCTTCCTGGTAACATCAAAGGAGAAGTGAAGTCATCAGCTGGTAGCAAGGGTAGATGTTGGGAGGTCTGGGTTTTGAAGAAGAGAATTGAGGAAGTTTGAGATGGTAATTGTAGAGAAAGGGGAGATGAGGAAACTGCAATAGTTCTGAGCATGTGATGTGTCTGTGTGCTTTCCTCCAGCAGTACTTGGACATGTGTGAGGGCCATGCGCAGTTATTGCAGTGGAAGGAAATACCAACTTGAAGATACTGACAAAGCAGACAGTGAAGTGACAAAGGATGAAGAAAGAAGATGGGAGAAGGGAGGCAGTGGGGTGTATCTGGGGAGATGTGGAGATGAGGAACGCTGTAAAATGTGCCTTGTTATTGCTTGGCCGTGTGACCGTAATCATGGATCACTGAAGGGTACAGATTCGAATCTAATTTTCAGAAGTTAGCAACAGGTCTAGATGATGACAAAATCTGGGGGTCACTCTGGAAAAGGGGGATATCCCTGGAAATGAGAAAATGAGGTGAGAAGCCAGGCAATTGGATAGTGTATGAGTTGATTCCCATACTCAGATATTACATACTTGTTGGCTTAAACAACAGAAATTTGTTCTCTCATTGTTCTGGTGGGCAGCACTCTGAAACTAAGGTGTCAACAGGGTTGGTTCCTTTTGAGACCTCTGTCCTTGGCTTTTAGGTAACTACATATAATGAATATATATATATATATATATATGTTTCATATGGATTTTCCTCTTTGTGTGTCTATGAACTTGTCTCCTCTTATAAGAAAACCAGTCAGTCACATTCAATTAGGGCCAAACTCCAAAGATTGCACTTTATCGTAATAAGCTTTTAAAAGATTCTATCTAAATAAAAATAAATAAATACATAAAATATTCTATGTACAAAGTCAGTCACATTCTGAGGCACCAGAGGTTGGGACTTCAGCATATAAATGTGGAAGTACTCAGTATATGATTTTGAAGTATAAGATTCAATGCATAACTGATATTTCTTCCACAAAGAGGGAGAGGAGAGCCAGAATACAGAGTAAAGGATTCATTCCTTTTTTGCAAAGATGCTAAAAATTGGCTGTATAACCCAACTGTGTATCCTTGACTATGATTTAATTCATAGAGTCTGTGGATCCTTGAATGTTATTTAATTTCAACCCCTTTGCACCTTGCAGTTTCAACCACAGTGCATGTTAACTTTTTTTTTTTTTGGTCATGTGTCAGTTTTTGTCTTTTAACAAAAGACTGGGCGAATATCTTGCACAACCCTGACCCTTTGGGTGCTAGTGTGATTTCTCATTCACTGTGATATGGATGAGGTGAAGAGTTCAACACCATGCCACATATCTTAAAGACATTCACCTCATATGACAGTCCAGGAAGGGAGAAGACACTCTCACTGTAAAGCTGGATGCTCAGAACATAAAGAACATGAGGACAAAGAAAGGTCAGAAAATACAGCTGTAGTCTAACAATACAGAAAATACAGCTAAAGGTCAGAAAATGCAGTTATAGTCTACAATACAGGCACCTATATTGTTAGAAGTGTTAGAAGGCCCCATTTCTGCCCTTCTTTGTCATGACAAAAGGACAGGCAGACTGACTCTTCATGGCTGTGGATCCTCAATTCCATCTGTGGACATGGAATCTCCCCAGAAACCTGTGACCCACCACCAGCCTCACTTACTTCCAGAGTGTTTGTGGATTGATATAAAAGGTGGAGTGAAGAGATCTGAGGGGGCGACAGAGAGCACAGTTGGTAAAGTACTTGCCTTACAAGTATAAGAACCTAAATTCAACCCTCAGAACCCACAAATAATCCAGGCTCTGGGGAGGTGAACACAGGAAGACCGCTGAAGCTCACTGCTCAG
>PVHP010009171.1:0-51086 GCA_004024765.1 Zapus hudsonius
CCGGCAAACTGCAGGAACGCCAGGCTTGAGCTCAGACTGCTCTTCGCATATGTGTAGCTGGAATTCCAGACCCACCCCAGAAACACCTTAGGGCTGGACCCTAGATCTGTCCAAGGTGACACACCCTCCAGCCAGGTAGCTGGAGAAAACTTTAATCAACTCTTGAATCTATTGGGGGACACCCCTTCAAACTACCACAGAGACTGATTAGGGCACTAGAATGGGGACCAATTTGGAATCCTAGATCAAGGTCATACCTCAGGATGGAGACATTCTGTTGCAAACTTCATTGATTAGGAATCAAGTAAGAAGACATGCCTCCTTGGCAGGCTTATGAAGGTGTTTCCAGGAAGGATTAACTGAGGGAGGAAGTCCTTCCTTCAGAATGGGCGGCTCGTCCAGTGGTGGGCAATATATAAAGAAACTCCAAGAGATCATGGGCCTTTTACCTGGCCGTCTGTGCTATGTGCTGCTTGTGTATCTTCCCTGTTTCAGCTAACCTTCATGGACATTGGAACCCGGCTTCCTCAGCCTTCCAGCCTAGACTGAAGACCAGGAGCTCTCCAGGAATCCTCCAGGCCTCCTGTGCCAGATCAGGACTGCTGAGGATCCAGCCTTGTGGACTGAGCAGCTACTGGGTGCTCGGGCTCTCCAGCCTCCAGACAGCTATTGTTGAACTTTGCAGCCCTGTAAGCTAAGCCAATAAATTTCCTTTATAATACACATTCATTTTATCAGTTCTGTTCTTCCAGAGAACCTTAATACACACCCCCTCCCACCATGCCCCGGGCTGGGCTCAAGCTCCTATACCAAACCCAAGCTCTGTGACAACCTCCCCTTACAGAGGCACCTGCAGATCCTTAATAAGGCAGCACCTGCAGTGGTGCTGAGGCACATCTTGGTGCAGGTGCTGCACCTGCTACCTGTCCCTGAGGGCCTCCTCCCATCCTGGACCACAGAACAAGGCCCCTCTCCCCTCTGAGATCCTCCCTCCATGTTGAGATCAAAGACTACTTCGAAGACCTGGGATTTCTCACCAGAGCACAGAAGAGTTGGGCCTAGAGGCCTGTTCTAGAGCTCGCTTGCCTACTAAATATAGCTATGTGACCAGGACAAGCCATTTCCTTTCTTCACAGCAGTTTTTCCTGAAGGCTTGCCTGTGGGGTCCCCAGGTATCTTCTGACTAGTGCAGTGGTGGGCTTGGAGTCCCTGCTACATGGGAGGCCCAGGCAGGATGCTTGTGCCCTGGAGTTCAAAGCCAGCCTGGCAACAAAGCAAGATCCTGTCTGAGAAATAAGTAGAAGCCATATCTTGTTCTTTTTAAAAGCAATAATATCTGTCATCTAGTCTAGTCCAAACTCTTCATTCCACAGGTGAGAAACAAAAAGAGGCCAAAAGAAATGAAATTGTTTTCCCAAGGTCATCCACTATCTAATAGGGAGAGAGTCAGGACAGGCGGCGTCTTTAATCTTTAATTCCTAAAGTTTCCATGTCCAGCCACTACCCGTGTGTGTGTGTGTGTGTGTGTGTGTGTGTGTGTGTGTGTGTGTGTGTGCAGCTCTATGTTTTTCTATTTTCCCTCTCCCTCTACACACACACACACACACACACACACACACACACACACACACACACACACACACTCATATCAATAGCCATGTCTATGCCTAGCTCTGCACCTGAATCTAATGTTGGTTGTTTTTAAGGGAATACATTCCCTGATTCCCTGAATGGTTTGGAGGCTGAACACAGCAGGACGGTATTTTATCTCTGTGATATTCAGGCCAAGGTGCTGACACACAGCTCTAGGTGCTGTCCTGTGCCTGTCTTTCCCTCCCCCCCCCCCCCCCCCCCCCCCTTGATCTAACTCATCTTGGCAAGTTCTTACCATAGCCTGATAATCAGTAAGGTGAAGCTTACATAACCAGCAGCAGGATGAACCCCAGCCCTGGCCTCACAGCTCTTACCAGACCTTCCTGAGGTCCCCATGAACCCCAACCACCTGAGCTGGGAGGCCAAGTGGGCTTGAGGGGTGGTGTGTCACCCCCAGGTTCCCAGGCGTCCCTCTCTTCTGGGGAGGAAACACCAGACCCAGCTGGCTGGGCCTGGCTGTTTTCCTGTGGGAAGTAGGGGAGGCAGTTGATAGACTGGGAAAACAGACAGAAAACAACAAGAACGCCACTCCACACGTCCTACACATGTCACATCCTACTTGTTATTAACCAGGAGGGAGGAGAAAGACGGGCCAAGGTTTCACCCCCAGCTCTGCCACTTACAAGCGGTGTGAAATCCACAGCATTTTCCCGAGCCTTACTCTTGTCCCTATGGAACAGGAACACACTCTCCCTCCCCACAGCACCGCTGGAAGGGCAGATGGCAAGATGCCCTAGAAGGTACCTGGGGACCACTGAGTCCTGGGTTCCTGCCAGTGGTACAACTGGCTATTTGAGATCCTGAATATGCAAGGGACTCATCTTCCAGAGGCATAGCCACAGAAGGTTCTAGATCAACAGTAGTCCCCACCCAAATAAAACCTTCCCAGAATATTCTCTACTTCCCCTGCCTTTGCTGAGAAGCCACCAGAGAAAATACACTTCAGGATGGTGGAAATGGCCACTGGGGTGGAGACTGAGGGCCAGGTGTGTGACACACTCCTGTAACCCCTGGCCTCTGGAGGCTGAGAGAAGACTGAATTCAAGAGAGGATTGAACTCAAGGCCAGCATGGACTACATAGCAAAACCTTGTCTTAAATGTCCACGAGCTGGGAATGTAGCCCAGTGATTTAAAAAAAAAAAAAAATCGGAGTGCCTCAGCTTCTTGGAAACTCAGTAAATGAAAAGGAAACAAAAAATCATCAAGAACAAAACCACCTCTGAGTGTCCCCCAAAGGCTCATGGGATAAAGGCGTGGTCCCTAGGGTGGTATTAATGGAGATGGTGGGGCCTAGAGGGAGGTCCTCAGATCAATGGGGCCCTAGTCCATCTAGTGGCCTCCTGGAAGTTCTCTCCATGTGATCTGCGTGACGGCTATCTGACACACACGGACCAGAGGCCTCAGAGCGACATGACTGTTCTGATAATGGACAGGAAACTGCAAAACTGTGAGCCAAAATGAACTTTTCCCCTTATAAGTTAATTCTCTAGGCTATTTTGTTACAGCAACACAAATATAATTCAAACTCTGAAAGTCAAGTGAAGAAGCCAAGCCTGTCTGGCCAATGGCATCACATACCCCCACGAATGGCCAAGTCTGCTTTCTAGGAAAGGTGGTAGTCAAGGCTGCTCAGCTACCCTTGAAGGCAGAGCCTCCTGCACTCCTCTGAGCACACAGGAGGAGGCTCCCTCCACCTATGACCTTGAAAGCAAGTCAGACAGAGTTAGCATGTGACAGGTGCAGTCACCTGCACTATAACCAGCAGGCAGTCAGCCTTCTGCACTCCCCCTGAACATGGCAGGTGATCTATCCCTCTCCGAGGAGGTTACTCTATTACAAACAGAAGGAAGAGGCACCTTGCCTCCTTGAAGCAAGATGTGCTAAGTCCCAGGCTCTGTGGCAGGCAGAGTCTTCAGAGACAGGCACCCAAAGGACTTGCTCCACAACTGAGAACACAGATGACCTTCCAGCAGCCCTGTGTCTGCAGTCGTCCTGTGGCCCTGTCCCCTCCCTGCAGCCACAGTATAATGTGTCAGGAACAAGATAGCATGGATTAGAGCTGAAATGTATGGAACCAGCACCCGATGCAGTTGAGTCTTTTACACATTTGTTAATATCCATGTATCTCATTGTCTGGAATCTTCTACAGCTGGACTATGACACAGCACTGCCTTCATTTCCAATGAAGCACACCTCAGGCCAACATAGCTGGGGGGGGGGGCGGCATTTAGGAACCACCTTGCCAATCCACAGACTTCTGAATAGTGGGTCCCACCGACGGAGTCTAAAACCCTCTAAGCCAATCCCTTACTTCAGACCAGGGGAAACTGAAGAGTCCACACTACATAAGAGAGCCCCCAACTCTCTTGTCTCCAGGCCCAGCTCGTGTCATCCACAAAAGCATGTCATTAAGTCATAAATCTGCAGACTGAGGTCATGTCCAAGTTGTTCTAGCAAATTGTCACAGGTACACTTCCCTCCAGCAGGGAGGCCAGCATACAGCTGCAGAACGGGACAGGACCGTGACCACACCAGCCGGCCTCTTTCCAAGCATATCTGGAAAAGACTCACGTGAGGTGCTGGCAAGACAGCATGGCTACCCTCAAACACAAAGCGCCACAACAGTGCCAACCCAAGGTTGTCCTCTGGCCTAAACACACTGACAGACAGACAGACAGACAGACACACACACAAACAGACACAGACACACACATACACATACATACATACACACAGACACACAAACATACACATACACGCATGCACACAGACACATACTTGCACACACACATGCACACACACATATACATACATATGCATACATACAGAGACATATACAACACATACTTGCACACACACATGCACACACACATATACATACATACAGAGACACATACAACACAGAGACACACACACACACAGAGCACACATACACACGTACACACACACACACACGTGGCATCATGGTACCCAAGATGCTGCCCAGGTCAGCAGTAGGTGCTGAGTCTGTCTACAGTATGCTCCAGCCACCCTCAGCCAGAGGGTCCTGGGTCCACATAGAAGGGGCCTTCGTTCCCAGGGTACTGTCAGGGGTAGAAACCAACCCAGCTCCCTCAAATGGCTCTAAAACGGGTCTGCCAAATCTCCACACTAACATGGAAGGAGAAACTTCAAAAACACCCTTAGACTTATTTCAGACCTGGAAGCTTTTCTACTCAATATGTTTCTAATTCTTCATTTCATTGGAGTAGCCTTTTCTAATCCATTTAAGAACTTAACAGCAATATTAAATGAGAACTTCCAACCTTGGACTTGACCTTCACAGCCCTCTCTGGAAAGAATTGCATTATATAAGAATTATATGCAAGTTGAGAATTTAGCCAAGTGGGACTGGTCTTTCATCTTTTAAGTCTTATTTAGGGTTAAAGAGAAAAACTCCATGGGTTACATTTTCTAAAATCTTATTTCCAGTATAGACATAAGATTCTCTGTGCCACCCCACGCCACATGCCTACAGCCTGTTCATGCTTGGGTCAGGTTTTATTGGTTGCCTAGATTGCAAGGTGGATGTGAGTGGGACCCGAGGCATGGAACCTGGCATTTCCTAAGGGCATAGAGTCCAAGGACTGTCTATATACACATGAGCTGTCTGCTCCTCCCGGTCTCCCTGCAGGGCTGTGGAGACTGCTATTCTTTCCTCCTTTCCCATGGCAAAACTGAGACTCGGGAAACATAACAATGTACCTTGCCCACGTCATCCAGCTCATAACCACCTGCCTCCATCTCATGACTATCATTGGTGACCTTCTGACACCCACTAAAGTCCTTTTTGGGGTTCCAGTGATATTGCCCAAAGACATCCAGGAATTATAGGGCAAGGTAGTCGCTCTTGTCATCTAGGATAATGTTGAAATTGAGGTCTGATAAAGGAGCTGCCGTTAGTGATGGATGCCCAAGATTCAGACATAGGAAGATGAAGCAAAAGCCTTCATCCCCAACAGCCTAAAGATGCTTGAGACTAGCCCAGTGCGTGTGGGGAAGAGAAATCACAGGAAGGGCAGCCATGTGGCAGACTGGGAGGCCCAGGAAGCAGGTGATGAGGTTGGACCTCATTCTTAGGGCAGCCAAGAAGCCTGAGAAGGTTCTGAGAAAGGAGGGTCAGACTTACATTTCTGGAAGATCACCCAGGCTGGAGAGTGAAGTGAGGCCCAACATCCACTTCCAAGCTGCTTTACAATGGCTGCTTCGCATGCCCGAGACTCTGGGTGACCGTGGTCCAGCTCCACTGTGAACCAGAACACTGTCACCTCTTGGCTCTAGTCCATGGGAATTCTTCACTGGAGGTGATGTCATCTGTCAATCCCAGCTCCCTCTCCACTAAACTGGGTTTGGATAGCCTGCTGCCCTCTCTGAAAAGCAGGATGTGCTTTAAGCTCCTTCTTTTCTAGGCATCAAATTTCTTCTTTTAGAAACATTTTTTATTATTTGTAGATGGAGAGAGAGAGAGAGGGAGAAAGGGCATGCCAGGGCCACTTGCTAATGCAAACAAACTCCAGACTGCTGTGCCACCTTGTGCCTCTGGCTTTACGTGGGCTCTGGGGGATCAAACCCAGGCTGTCAGGCTTTGCAAGCAAGCACCTTTAACTGCTGAGCCATCTCTCTAGCCCATGTGTCAATTTTCTTCATTGTTTATATTTTTAATTTGTGTGAATATAGAAAATAACCATAAAGAAAACTTAATCACCCGGAAGTACATCAAAGACACCAATACTGCCAAGTGTTGTCACATGTGCGTATAATCCCAGCACTCGAGAGGCTGAGGCACAGGATCACTTGAGCCCAGAGTTCAAGACCTGGGCAACATAGTGAGACTCGGTTTCCTCAAAGAAAAGAAAATTGGGGAGTACTGTTTCTAGACTACCTAGCATGTCACCAAATGGGTGAAGGTGTCAAAGTCCCCCCTGTAGACATAAATTGGGCTGAGTATGGTGGTGCATGTCTATAATACCAGAGAGCTCAGAGGCTGAGATGCAGGTTCAGGAGTTTTAGGTCAGCTTGGGCAACTTAGCAAGACCCTCTCTTGAAATAATAATTAAAAAATTATGGGCTGGAGAGATGGCTCAGCAGGTAAGGTGCTTGCCTGCAAAGCCTAATGACCTGAGTTTGATTCCCCAGTGCCCATGTAAAACCAGTTACACAAAGATGCATCTGAAGTCTGTTTGCAGTGGCTGGAGGTCCAGGAACCCCCATTCTCTCTGTCTTTCTCTCTTCTATCCCTCTCTGCTTGCAAATGAATTAATAAATATATATTTAAAAAATTAGCCAAGTGTGGTAAGTCAAGCCTTTAATCCCAGCACTTGGGTGGCAGAGGTAGAAGGATCACCATGAGTTTGAGGCCAGCCTGAGAAGACTACATAGTGAATTCCAGGTCAGCCTGGGCTGGAGCAAAAGCCATACCTCAAAAAACAAAAAATGAATAATTAATTAATTTATAAAAAATTTAAAATATTAAAAAGGGTTGGAGATGTCGCTCAGTGGTGAAAAGCTTGTGTAGCATTCCCAAGACCATGGAATCAATCCCTGCACACTGACAGGTAGGTGGCTTGCTCGCCTGCAGGTGGGGGTGTCCTCCACTCACATTCCTTAGTTCTGGGCACCTGTCAGCCTGCCACGGCACGATCCATATTTAAAGCAAGCGCTCAGATTGTCTATATTCCAGGCTAGAGAGTATAAAACTGGATGGACTTCCTCCTCCTATCGATGTCAGGCCTTCCAGGATCCCGCCTCATCCTGAAGAATGCTTCCCAGAAGCTCTCTTCCTTCTATCTGCCCGGAAGCTACCTAAGGGCAGATTCCAAAACAGCACTCTCCATTTCCCTCCAAACCTGTCTCTTTCTTTTCCTCTTTCCTAATCCAGTGAAAGGTGCCATCAACCACCTACCCAAATATCAAACCAGAACCCGAATCCCATTTGCACACACATCTACACCATCTACTTCCATGTAGCTATATATATGTGCAAATACATTAACATATGTCAAAGGAAACTGTGCCATCCTGGGCCACTCCCACGACCCCACTCATACTCACACAGGCAGCTTTCCACCACCCAAATGATTCCCCAGTTTGTCACATATACATCTACCCAAGCTCAGGACAGCCTGGGCATCAGCAGAATGGTCCCCAGCATCTGATATGCCCTGCTTACCACAGCAACAGGTCACAGTAACCTTCCCAACTCAGGGTCTCCTTTGCCCTCCCAACTAGCCCCATCCAGCTACGTCTCCAGCCCCTGCACTGCTGGCTCCTGGTGCTGGGCTCCATAGTTCCCGACCACCTCCTTGTCCAGTGCCTGCTTTTTCGCTGTCACACATGCTGACTCTTAGCTGAACACCCTGCCTCACACATCAGGACGACCCTTACCAGCCCAGGAAGCTCCCACCCAACAGTCGCTGCCTGCATCCTCAGGAGCCTCCACAGAACCTACCTCCTCTGCCCAGCCCCAGTCCTTACGGCTTGGCTAGTTCTAAGGATCAGCCATCGACTGCCCACTTTGCAAAAGCCAGCTCCTTGCCTACCCACTTCAATCAATGCCTAGGACCTCAAAGGCGCACAATTCCTCTGTGCGTTCCCTGTGAAAATCAAAAGTCGAGGCGGGGGAGATGACCCTGGGGTTGACAGAGCTTGATGCTTAAACATGAGGGCCTCTCAGGCTGGAGACTGCAAAGTTCAAGTTCGACTCCCAAAAACCCATACAAAAAGCTAGGCATGACCATCACATCTGGAACCTCTGTCTGAGGGGAGTGGAGACCAGAGAATCACTGAGGCTCACTGACACTGACAGACAGCAGCTCTGGGTTGAGGGACAGACCCCGTCTCAAGAAAATATGTGGACTAGCCATAAGACGACAACAGCCTACGTTCTTCTCTGGCCTCTTCACACAGAGGCATGGGGTGCAAGCATCTGCGCACACATGGATACACCAGCCAGACACACTCACCGCGCGCGCGCGCGCACACACACACACACACACACACACACACACACACACACACACACAGGAATGCAAGAAGATGCTGTGGTCGTGTGATTCTAGGGAGATGTGTATTATATGTAGAGAAATCTGTGAAACAGAAAGTTAGGTGAAACAATCATTTTGTGACAGAAGAAAGCTAAAGATTGCTAGCACTCCCTCTTCATCCATTCTTTCCTGGGGACATCCAACAAGTTTGCAGCCCCTGTGTTCCTGCTGCAGCTGGAGGCCCATGGCTCTGTGAGGAGCCTCCCGCTGTCTGCCCCTAACAGCTTGCCCATAATTTTGAAGCCCTTCTGTTCAAGGAAAGGTACTTATGTGCAGGTTGAGCTCTCCTCTTGGGCCTAGCACAGATGTCTCCGAACACCCTGAAGTTCAACTCCCAGCTGGGAAGGCAGCCACATGTCACCTCTGTGCACCAGTTTTGGATTGAGCCCAATACTGGGATTATGGAACAATTGGAGGCTTCCATGGAGTGCACAGCTCTGTGAAGGAAGGCAGCTCCCTGGTGAGGGAAGAGGAGAGTCTCACAGCTGTCTGCTCTCCTGTAGATAAGCTAGCAGCTCCTTGACATGAGCAGAGCAGTCTTCCTGGAGGGAAGCACCTAGTCCTCTGGAAGCATCTGAGAAAAGAAGTCTAAATGACCGGCTGGCTTTCGCCGTGGAGAATGCACTATGCCTGTGCTCCTACCACCTAGAATCCCCCTCGGAGACATCTGGTAGACCCATCACTCTATTACTTCAGCCTCTGTGATGTTCCACATCCCCTAGGTATTGGCAATGAGCCTGATGTCGACAGTGTTCTCAGAAAAATTAGGGATCACCTTTATGTTACCCTTCTGCTGTGCAGCTTCACAGCAATGTTGGATTTTAACAAAGCTGGAATGACCCTCATCTCGGAGTCACAGACCAGACACGCACTCATGATTGAGTGGGCACGCAATCATAAATCTTTTCCAAATAGAAACTTCATTTCTTTCCTGAAAATGAGATGAAGATATGATTTAAAGTATCTTTTTCTCATTTACCAGCACAGAAATAATAACGTGCTGGTCTTCCTGGATGAACACCAGCTTTTTGCACTATGGCTTGACCATGGGTTTGATCAGAAAGGATAATTTAATTATTATTAATTATTATTAAGAAATGTTTCCGTCAGATTCACATCTGTATAGCAAATATTTAGATCCTAGCTTACAAGGAGGAAAGGTCTGTTTTTGGCACTCAGTTTGAGGGCTTCAGTCCACAGCTGCTTGGCCGTGACTTTGGGTCTCTGATGAGGTCAGCCCATCATAGCTGGAAAAGTGTGGCGGATCAAAGCTTCTCACATCATTGGTAAGGCACAAGAGAGAGGAAGAAGAACGAGAAGCCCCCTCACATGTATTCCCCTCCCAATGACCCAAAGACTTTCCACTAAGACTCTTCTCTAAAAGGTCCCACTACCTAACCAAAGGCCCTGGTCTGAGGACCACACTTTCAACACATAGAACCTTAGGGGACATTTAGATCCAAACTATAGTGATAATCACGCTATTAACTATAACCCCTAATGTGTACCTTTTATATGTATGTGTAACATGTATAGTTATTACATATTCTTACAATAATAGGTACATATTCATTTAAAATGAAAAATTTTAATTGAAATATAGTCTTGTCATACTGAGGAAAACGGGTAAAGAAGTAGCCTTGTTGGGGGGAGGAAAGGAAAGGGGAGCCTTGCCAGGAAGGTCAGGTGTCCAGCATCTGGATTTCAGCTACTGCCTCACCTGCCTTGAGGGGCAGCTTCAAGGAGCAGATGTGAAACACAGAGTGCTTCCAGACTGGTCTAGCTCGTTTTGGGGAAGTATCAGGAGCTTCCAGGAAACACCTCTCCCACACCAAGCAGCAAGGAAGGTGGAACTGGGTTGTCACATGGGCACAAGGCAGGCTGGGGAAATCCCCATCTTCGGCTACTACCAGCCCCTCCCAGAGTTGGAGAGAGAGGACCACTTCTGTTCTCTGTCGTTTCACATGCACCACAATTAGAAGAAATGTCAATGTGGCATTACCAAAACTGTGTGATATTTTAAAGTCGTACACCTAATAAATTAATGCTATAATAACTTACGCACAGTGCAAAATAATGATGCAATCCAGAAGCCAGAGGCCTTGTATGTGAATATCAATTCATACTGCAACAGGTACTAGTGGCCTGGCTTAGCATTAGGACCCCTGATGTGAAGGCAAGAGGATCATCCGTCTCTCCCTTCTACAACACAGCTCTCAGGTTGAGTCCATATGTCCATTGAGTCATGGGTCAGTATGATTCTTGTTTAACTTCCCACCCTTTGTTCTATGTCACCATTTCCCACCGTCTGTTGACCCTGCCCAATCCTCCACACGTCCAGAAGCAGCACCTGCTCCAGCTAAGCAAGGAAGAAGGCGAGGGCTCTTCCCGCCTGCAGCCGAGTCTGAAAAGGCTGCCAGTGCTGCCCGCACAGCTCAGCAGAGGCAGCCCCTTCCCCCTCCTAGGCTTTTTGGCTGCCTTTATTTTTCCTCTATCTCCCTACTACTTATGGATCCTTGGGGTCCTGAGTAGAAACTGTTGTCATTGTTCCAAACAGCTAAAAACCACTTGACATGTACCACAGCAGACATCCTGCAAGGAGTAACTGCCCTCGCTCTACCTAAAGATCAGGAAGTCCCACTGCCAGCCTGCAACTTGCTGCTGCTTTGCAAATCATTAAAAAAAATAAGACACATCAGGCTCCCGTCAGATGTCCCCAAAAGATAGCCAAAGAGGGTCTTTTTCACCTGAACACATGCCTGCTGCCAAGACAATTTCTAGGCAGAGACAAACATTAGTTCACCCACCCAACCACTCACATCACAAGCATCTGACATCTGTCCATCGTGTGTCCAATGCTGAGCTGGGTGGTGGGGACACAGAACATGATGTGACCTTTTCCTACATCAACACCTGAAGAGGAAGTGTGTGGACAGAACGAGGGCCCAGGGTACTCGCAGGTACTGAGACGGCAGGTTTGATGAACCTGTGAGCCGGGATGGGGTGCCGGCCCCTTTCTGTCCCTATGTCTCCTGGGCCAGCCAGCCACTGCAGCTTCCTTGAATTCTGCCCCTCCTCCACCCTCTGCCTCGCTTTCTCTCTAACCTCTCTATCCACCTCTCCTAGCCTTCGGCTCTGGGTAAACATAAAGGGTGCACACATCCTCACGCCTGCAGCCTTCTCGGCCCTAGAAAAGTGCCATGCTTAACGTAATGCCTGCTTTACACAGGCCTTGTCATTTACTCTTGCCCGTCGTAACCATCATCAGAAGCAGGGCGACTTAATAGTAAATGTCACAAATGCCGGGTTTCACTCTTTAAAGAGAAAATAAAATAAAGCAAGCTGAAGCTAGAAACGGCAGGCTCCAAGGGAAGGATGTAGCCCACATCAAACAGAAAGCTGAATAAAGCCCCAGAGGACACAGCACCTTCAGGGTGCTCTCCGGTTCAGCTCAATTCCCTGTCTTGAGGAGGTTTCCATCTGTGTCAGTCAGTGAGTCACAACACCAGCCTCCATGTGCCCCTTAGCAAGCACCTTCCCACACATTATCATAACTGTAAAAACTGTAATCACCATTCAAGTACAATCGGGTTATTTCTACAAATGGGAGGGATGTGGTTCTGCTAGTCAACCCTGGTTAGGCAGATTACCTGTGAAACAAACCCCCTTTCTTCTAGTAAATTCAGAATGCCCTTGCTCAGCTGTACATTCCCATAAACCACCAGGTCTCTGTAGTAAGGTGCCCGTGTGGAGGAAGCTCTTTATCCATGCTCGTATTAGACAAGGAGGAAACTGGCTCTACCATCTCTCTGTTATTTGTGTGATCAACTATAAAGCCCTCAAGCTTGACTTTAATATACTCTGATTGAAAATTACCTCATTATTTAAAAATGAATTTAGACCTCACCTTATATGAACCTTCAAATCAGAGCTCAGCCCTCTGCTTAACCAATCCCAGCAGGAACTTTTCTCTAAACACTCCTTTGGAACTGGGCTCATAGCTCCATGGCAGAACACTTGCTTAGCATGCACAAGGTCCTGGGTTCAATACCCCAAACCCCTCAAAAATTAAATAAATAAACAAGTGCTTGTTCCTGCACTGCCTCTCTCCCTCAGCCTTTCCTCTAGGGCTTTCTACCTTCCTGAAATTGTATTAGTCGCCGTAAGTTTTAGCTCTCATCTATATGACTGTCAAGACCGTTGCAATGGCCTAAAGAACTCACCATCATTATGAAATATAAACGAAGCAACCCTGCACCTTCCCTACATGCTCTATCCCTCCCACCACGAAGAGCCAATTCCAGGACTTTACATAATTGCTATCAGTTTGAGGGAGACATCTTTATTGTTGTACCCGTCACTGCGCTGCTGGAGGTACTGCATAAGAGCTCGACAGTCTGTACAGAATACCTACTGACGCAGTATGCTGTGACCAGCTAGTTAGGAGGAAGGAAATCTATCGTCTTCTAGCACTAACAGCAGAAATGGACATGAAGTTTACCAAGAGCATAAAGAAGTGTAAAGAATAAAAGTGTTGGAATTGCTATGTTTATACATGCACATGTATACAGTCAGAGTCGAGAGTTACCTTAAAGGATTTTTTTTAGACTAAAAATGAATCAAATAGAAGCAGTGAGAGTGTTCTGCAATTACTGCTCACAAACGACTGCTGGTGCCGGGACACAGAAGAGGAGGCTCCAAAGCAGGAAGTGGGGTACAAGCACGAGTGAGTTTGGGAGAAGATCCTCTTGCTCCAAAAACAAGAGCAGAGATGATGGAGGCTCAGGGTGCTTCTTCATGTTGGGAAGTTGATGCTGTTGCCCAGAAAGTGGAGCGCACAAGACACCCACACCCAGACTGACTGACAGGGTGGGATCTGGCATCCTAGACCCTAGCAGGGGGCCTGATGGGATTCTGCAAGTGGCCCCAGCCCAAACGATTCCTTGTTGGTTTGGAAGAGATGGCGCCATGGTGGAACTACATGACGACTGGGAGAGGGATAGTTATGTTTTGGAAGGGCACAGAACCACTTCTGTTACAATCCGAGATCATGTCGGAGAGCGGCGTCTTCTCTAGGGAAAGGACTGAGGTTGGTCCTACTGCAAAGTGAACCGTAACCCACAGGAGCCTATTCCCAACACTCCGCTGCCAAATACAGGCTCCAAATTACGGGGTTGGGGGGAATAATGTTCTTTTTCAAGCAAGGCCACTACCTGGGGAGTCCTGAGCAGCCCCATTCTATGGCCAGGACTCATGCCAGCAGTCCACCTGTCCGGGTTAAAATGGCTCTCTGTAGCTCCTGCTCTACCTTGTCCTGCTCTACCTTGGACTCCCAGAATTCCATCCATGCACTGCTGGCCGGTGCACCTATGCTGCTCTAGTTGGTGGTAGAGCCTGCTGACTGGTCAGTCTGTCTCTGGCCATCAGGTGTTTGTTATCAGACGATAGGTCCAGTCGAAGCTAGCGTTCAGCATGCCTGGGTCCAAAAGCAAGGGCTACAAACGGCAACAGTTCCCTTCAGGGGTCTAGATCACTGAGGGGACAGCGTGTCTCGGCCCCTCCCTCCAGGGAAAAGCTGCCCATGGCAGCGTCCTCCTCTGACCAGGCCTTGGGACAGGCTGGCATCCAAAGGAATCTCACCCTTTCTGCCATCAGCGGCTCCTCTGAGGTGACCTTAATATGAAATGCTGCCAAATGCCCAGAGATGAGTGCGCCTTCCTGTCCACTGAAGAACCCAGGGGGTCTGGGGGGCTGGGGAAGGGCGCCCCATATGTCCTGAGAGACCTGGAGGGATGCTCGCCGCAGGGGAGCGGGTCACGGGGAAGGACCTGGGAACTGCTGCCTCCGGAGCGCCCTCCGCGCTCACCCAGGCCGGCTCCCTGGGCCAGCCAGGAGGGGCGGCGGGGAGCGGCGGGGTGCACCCCGACCCAAGCTGGCCCTCCAAGGCCGCAAAAGTTGTTCCCCGCGCGGCGCGGGCTTCTGTTCAGGTGCTGGAAGGACTCTCGGCGGCCCCTCGGTCCTCGCCCCGCCGCGCTCCGGGCGTCCGCTCCGCAGCCCCCCCCCCCCCCGCCTCCTGCTCGGGCGCCGCGGGCTCCCTAACCCGCAGCCGCTCCGGGGCGCCTGCCCGTGCGCCCCCTTACCTTCTTCTTTCGGTCACGGGAGCGGTTCCGCCGCTTCCTGTTGGATTCCTCCTTCTCCTTCTGCTCCTGGAGGGCCTGCGCCTCGATGTCTTTGATTTTCTTCAGTTGTTTGGCCGCCTGAGCCATGACAGGTCACAGCGCTCCGGTCCCCGCCTCCCGGACCCCTCACACTCTGCGATCCGGGCGGCGACACCCTCCCGGGAGGGGGACCAGCGGAGTCCCCGAGCTCCGCAGAGGGCGACTTTCCTCTGCGCGGCGGGAAGGATGCGGCAGGGTCGGCGGGAAGGCCAGGCGAGGCGCGCGGAGGGCCCGGGAGGCAGGCGCGCCGCGGCTTCCCGGCGACCCCAGATGGCGCCTCCGCCGCGCCCGGAGCTTGCTCGCCCGGGTCCGGCCCGCCGCTCCGCTCCGCTCGGCTCGGCTCCGCCGCTCCCGCCCTCCCTCGCTGGGTGCCCCCCCCTCTCCTGCGGCGGCGCGGGGGGCGGGGGCGGGGAGCGGCCGGGACTGCGGCGGGCGGGCGGGCGGGCGAGCGAGCGGCGCGCGGGCCGCGGAGGGCGGACTCCAGCGGCGATCGCCGGAGGGCGCGGGGGCAGCGGGCGGCCCGGGCCCGGGCGACCCCGCGAGGCCCGGTGCGCTCGGCGCGCGCGCTGGCGCACCGCGAGCGCCCGGTGTGGAGCGCGCGGGCCCGCCGGGGCTTCCCCTGCTGCGGTCGCGCGGCGGCCGGACGCTGCGGCCCCGCCGTCGGGCCGTGGGAACAAAGCCCGCCGCCGCCCGCCGCTCGGCCCAGAGCTAGGCGCGCGCGGCTCCAGGCCCCGCGGCGTCCCGCATCGCCGCGCGGGGGAAGGGGGGAGGAGAGGCCGCGGCGCGCACCGGCCCCGCGCCCGGCGACCCCGCGCACCGGTACACCTGACGGCGGCTGCGGAAGCGCCCGCATCGTAGGCCGGGCCGCGCGGAGGGCCGGGGATACGAGGCGAGCCGGGCCTGGGCTCCGGACGATCCCCGGCTCCGGACGCCTTCGGAGGGGGCGAGCAGTTCGGAGACTGCCCGGAAGGGCCGCTTCCCCTGCCCTTCACCGAGAACTTGTTGGCCCGACAAAGCGTGTGGGCCTTTCAATGCATATCTACCAATTACAGGGAGAAAATGTGTCCAGCATCCTTTCCCTTTGCGCCTTTTTTTTTTTTTTGACGGGAGTGGAACAGGGTCTCCTCCCTCCAGGGCCCGCCCACCCCGCACAGCCAGCATCTCACCCACCCTCTGGCGCAGGGACCCTGTAAAGAGCTGTATCTGTCCATAGGTGTTCCTCAGGCCGCAGAAGGGGAAGTAGCTTAAGATGACCTCAACACTGGTGGGGAAACTCAGGCCCCAACCTGGACACACTGCAGCTCCATCTACTTCTTCCCCATCCCATGAGGAGCTGCCGCTCTTCTTCTTTGACATAGTGCTAAGAAAGGAGATATATGAGACTTGGAAACGTGATTTTGAAATGGCCTGTTTCCTCCTGCGCCACCCCCAATTGAGATCTTGGTGTAAACGTTTAGAGCAGCCCAGGTGAGGGCCTGGGAAGTTGGTACACCAGGAGGGGAGTGCTCAGAGCTGGAGGCTCCCCCACGTGCCAAACTCGGGGAGAAAAGCATCTCATCTTTAGTACCTTTTTGTTTGTTTGTTTGAGTTTTTGTTTTTTCGAGGTAGGGTCTCCCTCTAGTCCAGGCTGACCTGGAATTCACTATGTAGTCTGAGGCTGGCCTCGAACTCTTGGCGATCCTCCTACCTCTGCCTCCCTAGTGCTGGGATTAAAAGCCACCACAGTCTGGCACTTTTAGCACCTCTTAACCTTCTCCCTTTGCGATTTCCTGGAGCTTTCCTTCTCATCCCTTCCCTGTGTCCTCATCCCCTATTGTCCTTTCCACTAGATGCTTGCCAATAATTAAGGCACTAGGGCTGGGGAGGTGGCTTTGCGGTTAAAGATGTTTGCTTGGGAAGCCTGTTGCCCAGCCCCCACGTAAAGCTGGATGCACAAAGTGGTGCATGCATCTGGAGTTCGTTTGCAGTGGAACGAGGCCTTGGGCACCCATTCTCTCTCCCTCCCTCTCTCTCTCCTTGTGAATAAATATGTAAGAATCAGCATAGTAGCTAAACCTTGGGGCTGACTTCTGTCTTTTTCTAGGGCTCCATCCTGGCCTCTTGTCAGGCATATGCCAAATCCCATGTGTAATTTCAAGTTTTAAGTCACCACATTGCCTCATCTTAAACTGTAAGGATTAATTTAAAATGTATTTTAACTCAAATACCTGAAATGTCATCATCTCAACATGCAATTGATATTATTAATGAGATAGTTTAAACTGATCTACTGAGTCTCTGGGATCCGATCTGGGTTGTTCATTCACAACACACCTAAAATCAGATGAAGCAGACCCGGTCACCAACCACAGGTGGCTGATGGTCACCGCATTGGAAATACAGTTTGGTCATCTTCCCAGGCCAGCTCGCCCACGACCTTAGACTGCCCATAATACATACAGATGTTGTCTGGAGCCCCAGCGCCATGTTTCCCACACCCTTCTAAGCCACCCACCAATGTGATCCCCCCAACTGCAGTCATGATAATCTGCTCAAACAGAGCTGCTTATTATCACTTCCTAACTATATACCCTTCATTTCTGCTCCAGGGATGAAGATTAAAATCTGTTGTGTGACATATGAGGGCCCAAGTAATGGTGTTCTTCCTCCCCAGCCTTGTCACCCCACAGTGCCCATGCTTCAGTCTCTGAAGATGCCGGGTTGTCCTTCACAGAGCCTGCATCCGTGCTGCCCCTAAAGGACGGCTCTGTCCTCAACTCCTTCCCAACTCCAGTCTAGCTAACTCCGACAGCTCATCAGATCTCAGGGCTTCAGACAGATTGCTTTCTCATTTCAACACAATATGTGCTTCTCCATCACACCTGCCATGAGAATGCTTCTACAATATTGTGATCAGCTGAGCTGATAATGTTAGTCTCTCCCTCTAGCTCGCGCCCCACGAGGGAGGGGATACTTTCTGGGTCTGCTCACCATTGCATCTTCAGGACCTTGGACAGTACCCGATGCAAGCTCGGAGTGCAATAACCAGGTCTTGAAGAAATTAAGTCACTGTGAGCTGGCTTAAGGAATAAGAATAAAAAGTGGCATTCCCATTATACCAAACATAGCAACTGTTTTACAGATGTCAGAAAATGAGGTGTGGGGAGAAGGTTAAGTAACTTACTCAAGGTCACACAGCTAGTCTTGTAAAGAGAGCCCTGGAACTTGAAGGCTAGTGGGTCTGGCTGCAGAATCCACCCTCTTCATCATCCCATTGCCTGTGAACATAGACGAAACCATTCTACTTCTCACACTTAAAAAAAGATGCTGCTCGTGTCTCCTTTGAAAGATCAGAGAAGAGAGTTCACAGGGTTACAGGTGTGTCCATTCACAAAGTCAGAGCCCTCTGACTTCAGTGCAATGCTGAGCTTCAGTTTCTTAATGTGATCAGGGAAGGGGCTTGACTGGCTGGTAGCTCCAAGAAATGGATTTCTCCCATATATCTAAAACCTTACATTAGACTTGTGAAGTAAAAAGAATGAAATAAATATCTGAGACTTGAAGAGGAACAGAGATCCTGCCTTCACTGTCCTTAGACTCAGCACTGGGTGGGGGGGTCTCTGGCCATGGACTTCCAAAACTCCCATTGGAGATCAAATGAAAGTGCTGTCCACATCCAGGATCCTTTTGGCAGGTGATCTGATAATGTTTGGGGAGATCTTGGGCTGAGAGAGAGATACACAGGAATGTCCAGGCTGAAGCCATTTGCTCAGCAGGATTGTCTAGACACCAGTAGGAGTTTGGAAAGGTGCACTCCTGAGTCCCCACAGAAATGAGGGACTGGAGGAGGTCAGTGTATTGGCAGCTAGAGAGGCTTCCTCCTGGTGGGAACACCAACAAGGTAACCTTCTCACTCACCTCTTCACAACAGGCCAACTGCTGACCTGACCATTTACTGAGCCCCAAGTTCTGCCAACCATTTACCAAGTTTTTGTTTCTCCTTATAATGGGTATGGTGGGACACACCTGTAATCCCAGCATTGGGAGGCTGGGCCAGAGAATCAGGAATTTCAGGCCAGCCTGAGTTACAGGATAAGACTATCTCTCAACAGTATGGTTTGGATATGAAGTGTTCCCCCAAAAGGCAAAGCCTTACTCAAGACCATCAGCTGACCAGCTAGGACAGCTGGATATTCCAAGGAGTATTACCTGGACACATAAAATAGTAACATGAGGCAACCAAAGGCCCAACCAATTCCCCCAAGGTTATACACCCCAAACCCACATGATGTCAAAACCAAAGAAATACTCCCATTAGGGTCCCCAGGGCTTACTTCTGTTACCATACTCAGTGACATCTCTCACAGGTGCCTGGGGTGTGATCCAGAAAGGGATTCATTTGTAGGCTATTCCTGCAATTCATAAGGGGCTGCAGTGTCCCATGACCACACACAATACTGTCATTAATATAAGGGTGACCATCCATTCAGATGTGCTGGGGAATGAGTCTAAATTTCAGTACTGCCCCTGCCCCTGGGAGACCTATGCTCTCCTTCTCCATGGGGAGTGCTATATTTCAGTGACTTTTTTATTTATATGGTTCATAAAGGAATCCACTTTTATATTTCTGCTTTCTTTCCTAAGAGTTCCAACTGGGTCCCCAACCCCATTCTGTAAGCATATGGTTTATGTAACTGGAGTGAATTGTTTTTAAAAGATGCATCATTAATAATTAATAGAGCTTCCCAAGATAAAAGCAGCCTTCTGAACCAAATAATATAAATAACTCAAGCATACCCAGTGTGCCAGACATTCCTGGGAGCATATTTAACCCCATAACTACTCCACATGCTAGGCACCATGACTGTCACATGTTACTATGGAGAATCCAGGCATAGAGAATAAACACTGGAGATCACCGGATCTAAGACTGACTTTAGAGCCTACATCTTTACTGCAGTGTTGAGAAGGTATATCCTAAATCAAGATTGGGTCTAGAAGTCTGTCCTGTCCTTCCCCTGAACCCCAATCCTTTAGGAAAGAAGCAGCCAGCAAATGTCTGCCTGAGCCCTTGGGGGACAGAGGCTACAGCCCACTCCCTTTGGGATCTGACTACTCTGTTTCCCATTGCTATGACAAACTAGCTGAAGTGGAATATTATAAAGAAAAGAGGTTCACTTATAGTGCAGAAAAGTCCAAGATCAAGTGGCCCCATCAATTCAGCCTCTGGCCAGATGACCATAGCAGATCATGGGGGTGGGGGGGTCAGAGTGAGAAACCACATGCAAGACTAGAAGGTAGACAAAGGCAGGGCCCTTCCTGGCTTGTCTCTCTGTCAGGAGAGTTCAAAGGGAACATGAAACCCAAACATGTGTGGTAGGCTTCATCCCCAGTTGGTATCATTTTGGAAGATTCTGGAAACTTTAGAAAGTGGGGCCTAACTGGAAAAAGGTGGTCACTGGGGAGGTAGATCCTTAGAGATAACTTGTCCTGGATCTTTCCCTCTCTCTCTCTCTCTCTTTCTCTCTCTCTCTCTCTCTCTCTCTCTCTCTCTCTCTCTCTCTCTCCCATGAGATGAGTAGACTTTTCTCCCTCACCACAGGCCTAGAATCAACAAAACCAAAGACAAGGGACTGAAGCTTCTGAAACTATGAGCCAGAATGAATCCCTCCTCCCTTCAATTGCCCACATCGGGTGTTTTGTCACAGCAATGGAAAGTCTAACAGAGGGACCAGGCATCCAAAGCGAGCCCACTCAAACCACAGCAGGGCTTCTACCACATGTGCTCCAGGCCAGTATGAGTTAGGTTGATGTACAGGGAAGAACGGGAAGGCACACTGGAAATAAGGGAGAAAGAACTTCCCATTTCCTAACCTACAGGAGCGTTTTTCCTCTGTTCCCTATTGCTTTCCAGCCCAGACTGTGCAGAACAGCTGGCCCTATAGGGTGACTTTCCACACAGCACTGAAAGTCAGACCCTCAGCCTGGAGGTGTGCCCACCAGCCCAGCTTCCACCTCCAGCTCAACACAGGTATGGCACCAATCCTTCTGCGTGACCACCGTTCATTTGAGGAAAACTTTCATTCTCCCTATGCATGTCCAAAATAATGGTAGGAGTTCAGAGCAAAGATGGATATTGAGCTCAAGGATACCAAGCTTCCTGTCCAGGTTGTACATATGAAGGTTATGTATCATTTTAATAATTACATTTTACAGAAGGTGGAATTTAAAGAGATCAGAAAGCACTAAGCCAGGGTGTTTGGAGAAGATGGAAAAATAGGAAGATGTTTTACATTTTGCTCACATCCTAGAATTCTGGGGTAAATTTTACCTATTCACTCAAAATGAACAGTGTCTGAGAGTTACCTTGCTAGTCGCTCCCCTACTGTGATTTTTTTACCCCAAACCCTGGCGCTCCTATTCCATGTCATAGGAGACGTGTCTGCAACCACCCCCCTGCCCTATACCCCTTTCTGAAGCTTCCCCTCAGTCTCTCCCCTGGGCCAGTGCCCTCTCACTGCCTTAGGAACCAGGAGCAGACAGGAATAGAACTCTCTGGCAGTGTGCTTGCCTTGCATGAGCAAAGCTTTGGCTTCTAGCCTGAGCACCAACAGTTTCCTCCATCAACTTCTTCTCTCCAGCCTGTAATGCTCCATAAACTACAGCCATGTCTCCTCTCTCTCCCTCCAGGAAAAGCAATTACTGCCCCCAGCCCTGTCAGCCCAAACTCTGTCCCACGACACAGAACTTATGGACACATTTCTGCCTTGACCTTCACTCTCCAGAGCACCTGGCTTCCTCCTACCTCTGGAGCGCACTCTTGAAAACTCGGGAATAGAGTCTTCAACCTCTGCCCTTCCTCAGTTTACCCTTTTTCCTTCTGCAACCTTGGCCTTGGTCTTGACTAGCAGCACCCACTGCCAGGATCTATAACTCCAGCTTTGATCTTTCTTCAAACATGAGCAATGAGTAAAGTCAATATGGCCACCAGTGTCCCTCTTGTCTCTCAGTCCCCAGGCAATAGTGTCAGCATCACCCACTCATTCCAAACAGAAAATTGGGAATCCTGTGAAACTTCTCCCCTTCCCTCACATCCCTCTCCTCCTATGGCTCCCTGGATTCCAGGGTCTTTCTTCATTCAAAGTGTGTTCTGAATACACGTGTGCTCCAATCACCCAGGGATCTTACTGAAATGCAGGTTATGACGCAGGGGGGAAAGAGGGATTGCAACAGTAGCCCATATTCTCTGCCCAAGCCAATACACAAGTTATCTAATTAAATTATTTGGTTTTGTGGAGGTGGGAGTTTTAATATGAAATGTCCCCCATAGCCCTATTAAGCCTCATATTCAATCCGCAGCTGATGGGGTTTTTGGGAAATGGAGCCTTGCTTGGGATTTTATAATCCAGCTCTGCATGCCAGGGCCAGCCAGTTCATCCCTGCTGCTGTGACAAGATGCGACGTCCTGGCTGTCTGCTCTGTCATGCTTTCTCTGCCATGATGAAACCTCCCCTTGAAAGTGGAAGCCAAAATAAGCCCTTTCCTTCCGTCAGCTGCATCTGATCGGGGGTTTTGTCCCAGCAATATGAAGTTAACTGCTCAGGGCCCTCAGTCTCCCACTGTGTCCCCTATGTGCAACTTAAATATGCCCACTTGGGTGTCATCACCCAGTTTATAACCAGCATCTTGAGCGATCCACTTGCTCCCTCTAAACTCCTCCCTATTGGTGGTTCTCCCCAGAACAAAAGTCCTTTTCTGACCCCGTTCCCTTAGGTTAATTTTGCCTGTGCTTAAACTTCAACATATCATTCCTCATGCTACGGCCCACATCTGTGAGATTTCCCCACACTCTGCATCCATCAGCTCTGCTTTCTGTCACTGTGTACATCTCCATGGTATGAATATCCGTGTTGATCTGCATGGCTTCCACTTAAGGCTACTATGAGAAAGCAGCCTAGTCTTTCATGTAGATTTCTTCTTCAGACAGAAGAGCTCACGGGTACTTCTGTGTATTCTAAAAGTGCCTGGCCATGGATTTTGTGTTACGTGCCCTCCCCCATACATCCTGCTAAACATTTGTGCAAAGTAATTGTGCCAATTTCCACTTCAGCTGGGTTTGGTGGAACGTGCCTGCAACCAAGCACTCAGGAGGTGGAGATAGAAGGATCAGGAATCTGAGGTCATCCAAGGCACGTGAGGCCTATCTCAAAAGAATAAAAACAAGTTGCCAGAGATATGGCTTGGGGGTAGAACACTTGCCTAGCATGCATGAGCCCCCATACTCAATCCCCAGCCCCACAAAGGAACACACAACAAAGCCCACCATGGTGTGGTGTTGCACACCTTTAATCCCAGCACTCAGGAGGCTAAAGTAGGAGGATTACTGTGAGTTGGAGGCTAGCCTGGGTTAGAGTGAAACCCTGGCTCAAAAACAAATTATACTCCCTTCAGCAATAATATGTAAGAGAATCTTGTTGCAACTCACCAGCACTTTTGCTCACATTTTCAATTAGCTAATGGTTGTTTAAGATAGGGAGAGAGGGGCTAGAGAAATGGCTCAGAGGTTAAGACACTTGCCTGCAAAGCCTGACAACCTGAGTTCGATTCCCCAGTACCCTTGTAAATCTGGAAGCACAAAGTGGCGCATGCATCTGAAGTTTGTTTACAGTTGTTCCTAGAGGCCTTGGCATGCCCATTCATATTCTGTCTTTCTCTCTGTCTCTCTCTCTCTGTCTTTCTTTCTCCTCTCTCCTTTGTCTCTCTCTGTTTGACACTAATATAAAATATTTTTTAAAAAACATAGGGGGAAAAAACCAAACTCAAAACTGTTGGTATTGCTTAAGGAGGGCATGGAGGACAAAGGGTTAAGAGGGTGTTGAATGAGGGCAGAAACCCCGGTGGCTAACCCGGCAGGCGTTTCCCTATCTCCACCCTCAACTCTGAGACTCACGACCCCCCAAAAAGCAAGCCACATAGACCCAGGTTCGCACCCCAGCTGTGCCTAGAAGGTGGCAGTTCCTCTGCCCCCACCATCTGATATGTGCCCAAGCTCACGTCCACATGCAAAGCAGGTATTCACAGGTTGCTGATTTCTGCCAATCCTCGTTGCCCATTTCTTTCCCTCCCTCCTCCTCAATTTCTATTTAACCCACGATGCCACTATAATAAATTGGGATTTTTTATCATGGGACTTCTTGTCATGGAATTACTGGTCATGCTTTTCCCCCCAGGTCTTTGCCTGTTACTGCACTGTAACACATGGGGAACCATGTTTCCCCTAAAAGCCATGCTTCCAGAGCTGAACACACACAGAGCTATGACACTTCCGCGGGCTCTCAGGCCCACAGACATGCCTCCATGGGTGCCCGGTTTCGGGTCCCCCACTGCCACCGCCGCCTGCCGCTTGGAGCATGCCAGCCTCCCTCCTTGAGGTCACCTCCGTGCCACCATGGAGCATGCCTGTGTCCCGGTGCTAGCCAGCCAGCAGCACACCTGGCCCGGGACAGCAGCCGGCCTAGCCCCCCACCACCACCACGCTTTCGCACAGGCACGCCAGGGACCAGAAGCGGCCCTGGGAAAACTCCAGCCAGACCCGTTCCTGTTCCTTTTTCTTTTTTTATTAAAACAACAAAAGCCAGAGTGAATAAGCTACACCAACCAATCCTCCAGGGGCCAGCAGCTGGTAGCCCTTGTATTGAGCCTGTCTCCCTGGAGTTAGCATCAGACCCCACAGGCCCAGGCTCAGTTCCATAGGACGGTGCCACCTCAGATACTCTCATGAGCCAGCTGGTGACCTAAACTGGTCAAGGGTCTCCAATTTATTTGCTGGAGCAGCTGCATACCTCAGGGAAAGGCTTTATTTCCACTAACATATTTATTATAAAGGGTTCTACCACAGGTGAAGAGATGCACGGGGCAGGCAGGGGGGATGGGCTCAGCCACCTGTCTTCTCTGAGGATTCCACTCCACATGTCTGCCATCTGGAACCTCTCTGAACCTGTCCTTTTGAGGTTTATGAAGGCTTCATTATATAGCTATGACTGGTGAGATAGCCCTTCACCCTCAGCCCCTCTCTGGACAGGAGACAGAAAATTCCAATTCTGGCTAGTTCCCTAGCAGTCTGCACACACCACCAGGTCAGCCAGCAGCCCACCAAGAACCCCTCACTAAATCCAAAGATGCATCTAGCAGCCATGACATCCAGTAGTCGATATTAGAAAGAAAGTCTTCTGGTGCCCTGTGGAGCAGGGTGAGGAGCTCTCTATCAGGAACTAGAGGCAGAGTTGATATGTCCATTTCTTGATATTTCACTCTTAATCATCCTGAGTGGGAGCACTTCCTCATTCTCACCCCCATGAGCTCCCTTCCAGAAACTTCTGAGGTGGCAGTGAGCCAATGGCATACATCACCCTAAATGTATGCTCTGGGCTGTGGTGAAGGCACCAGCCACTCCCCTTCCCTTTGTCTGCTCATGTGCAGCACACATCCAGGCCCTGGAGCTTCCTTGCATCCAGTCTGGGCTTCCTCATCCTCTCATGGGGCTCCCTAATCTGTCAGCCTCCCTATACAGCTGCCTTCCCGAAGAGTCCCTGCTAGGACTGGCCGCCACATGCTGCAAACTGAAGACAGATATGACATTGCCTGAAGGCCCATGTCACAGGGGCAGACAAGATGGGCTTCTTAGAGAGATGGGAAGAAGGTGGCTTGACCCTGCCTGCCAATCTCAGCTCAGGCTCTCATGTCTTCACAACACCTTGCCTCACCCCCACTGTCCAAATATCTCATTATATAAGGACACTAATCAAGTTGGATTAGGGTACATGTTAATGACCTCATTGATTTGATCATCAACAATGCCCAAATAATATAGCTATATGTTACACAATCCCAAGGTCACAACAAAGGGTAAGGCGGGGTGGTGCTGGGGGCCCGGGCAGAATGGTGTTAGGTAACAGACTCCTTTAAGAAAACAGATGTTAGAGCTGGAGAGATGGCTCAGCAGTTGAGGTGCTTGCTTGTAAAGCAGAAGGACCTGAGTTTGATTCCCTAGTACCCACATAAAGCCAGACGCACAAAGTGGCAAATACATCTGCAGTTCTTTGTATGCCCATTCTCTCTCTCGTTCTCTCTTTTTCTCAAATAAATAAAATATTTTAAAAAAAACAGATGCTAGTTCTATGGAGACAAACAGCCACGGCCCCACCCTGCATCCTTCTGATCCCAGGTACCGCCAGAGAGGAAAGGCGGTGGCCTGGGTGGGTCTGAAGTAAGCAATCCCAGGCCCTCTCAGTCCCTGACACTGTCACATCCACCCTGCAGCAAGGCCTTGTCTCTAGCAGGAGACCTCTTCCTTAAAAGGTTATGAAAGGAAGGAATTTCCTTTGTCCTGGGAGCTTCTGCCTTTGACCATCTGAGAAGCTCTCACCACAGAACTGCTGGTGTTAATAAAAGAATTCCACCTTAAAATCCCATTCAGCACCTCTCCATTCAAACCGGGTCAGAATCTTTATCACATGGGAGGACACCTTCCACCCCCTCCTTTATTATTAAATAGGCTCGCTTTCTATTCACTGATCAAATAAAGCAGAGGTGACTCGCCAGGTTCCTCTTGGCCCAGCCTCGCCCTGGCCTTCCTCTACTCTCTCACACCTTCTCTGCTCCCAGCGGGGTTGGGCTGCTGTCTCTATGACCCTCCCTGCTCCAGGGTTCTTCTCACTCTCCCCCAAGGCGCAGGTGGCTTCACCCTTCCAAAGCCCAGTGAGAACCTTTCGGGTTTTGGTCTGAGTTTGTAAGGACTTCTATCACAAAAGCTGCTGGTGTCCCTGGTCACCTTCTGCCCCCCACCCCAGCTACTTGGTTTAGCACCTTCGTAGTGGCCACCACCTACAGAGCACTCACAGATCCCTGGGGGCAGTTCTGCACCCCAAAGCCCCATCCCTGCAGACCGCAGAACTCTACCATCTATCATTGCTTCAGCCACTCCTCTCAGTGACCTGAGCTCAGTGACAGAAACTGTGCACAGCATTCACCAAGCCCAATGACAGCCTGGGCAGGATGGGTCCCTGGTGACTTTCCTGTGTCACCACAAATCAAGGAAGTCTGAGACCACCTGCTAGAGTCACTGCAGTTCTAGGAGGGCTGGAGAGAGACGTGGGCTCAGAGGAGCAGAGAAGATTCCATCAGAGAACTAGTCGCTGCCCCAAGGAAAGGGCAGGAGGAGGACTGGCACCTGTGAAGTCCATCTCTGGGTCAGGACACCTGGTGTGGTGCAGGGTCATCCTGACTGCAGCACCGCCTGGGAGAGATTGACCCTGAAGCCTGTGGTGACATGGACACTTTGTTCACCCCTGACTCCCAGTGCCCCACCATCTTTGCAAACCACTGAAGTTTCCCAACATCCCTTGACCTGGTTTTGGCACTTCCTTGTTTTCTTTTGTCCTCCTCCCACTAAACCCCTTCTTCTTCCCAAATAATTCTCTTCCTATTTTCTTGTCTTTAATTTTCTGTGGCCCACTGAGTTACAGCAGGGTTGATTGCATACACAGGCAGGGGGAGGGGGAGGGCTACTAACTGGAGTCTGGTGAACCTGTCAGTGGTTACACCACTGAAGAGCATGAGTCCCCTTAATTGATTTCATTTATTTTTAAGAAGTATTTTCATTCTGGTGCTCAACTGAGAAGATCCACAGGACCTGTGTGAGGAATGACCTGGCACAAGCAGAACCATGCTGAGAGGATTCTCCACTCACACCAGCCTCATGACGTCAAAAACCCGAAGAAGACCACAGGGTCCAGGTGGGTGATTCCTGAATGATAAGATGCCAGGAAACAGCCCAGCAAATCCCCAACAGCTTCAGGCACCCTCCCCTCCCTGAACTGCCAGCACCAGAAACCACTGGAGAACTGGACCCCAAGGGATCAGAGCCACCCCGAACCCAGAGGGCATTGAGCACAGCCTATCTGAACAACAGATCTACAGATCCAACCAGCCTAGCCGAGCCCACAGCGTGACAAAGAGGGAACCAGCCTCACACTCAGCACAGGTGAGACGGAAGCCATCCCAAAAGGTAAGAGGGCCTCTTACACTGGGGTCATGTCTTCCCCAAAGCCAGGTATGAACACCAACACTGGAAGTGCTAATTACACCTTCCATGTCAGGGCAGGTTATTTGTTAGAGTTGATTGATGTGCTTTTGGTCGGCTTTGCTATTCTTAAACAAGGTGGGTTTTCCACCCCAGGCCTGAGGTAGGATCCTGTTGCTGAAGAAACCATAGAAAGACATCGATCAGCATCAAGAGCCCCTTTGAGGTCCAGAATGGTTACCAGCCCCAGATGGTAGTTAGTGTAGTTCTGGAAGGCACTGCATAAGCTGCCAGGGGAAGCTGGTCAATGACAGCTGGAGTAAACAGAGACCACTGACATGAAATGCAGTCTGCCACCATGAGTAGGCTGAGCACACTTCCTACTGGGAGAGAACAGCAAACCAAGAAATGAGCACTTGTGCAATGGAGGCGCCAAAGCCTGGGGGAGGCAATCAACAGCTTTTAATTCGGCCAAGTAACCCACTCAGTGAAGGGGAGCCCTTGACTGGAACTGGGGACTCAGGGCGAAATGCACTGGGAACCAAAATCTTGGGACCCCAAAGAGAAATTCACTTTACAAGTGATTTACAAAGAGGCTACTAACAATAGAATCTAGCCAATTCAGAAATGTGTATCTCAGTTAACCTATAGTGATCTCACTCTCCGATGGAGATTCTGTTTGTATTTTTCAGAAGGCAGTGAGAGAGCTGTGGCTCCTCTAACCCTACCAACGAGTTGCAGGCTGATAGCTGACATCCTGGCAAGAGATGAGCCACCCCAGACCTACCATGGAGGATCCATATGGAACCCTGCAGAGAGTGGTGGGATAAGCAAGAGAGCTATATCCACAGCCAATCTTTCAACCCAGGATAAGCCAGCGAGACAGACACCAACAATCTTCAACACAACCTAAGGCAGAAGTAGAGGCCCCTAAAACCTCAACAATAAAGCAGCCTTGATACCCACCATGACTCAGGGAACTGAGCGGAAGAGGGGGCGGAAAGATTGTAAGAGCCATGGTGAAGGAGAATGTCCAGAAACATCGCCCCTCCCCCTCAGCAACAACATACAAAGGGGGATGGAACCGGGTTGACTCCTAGGCTAACCATAACCCCCTACCCCATGGACTGATCCAGTTTGCCCATGAAGGAGAATATCCAGCTGTTTGGGGACAGGGAGTAGGGAAATTGGGGAATTGGGGACATCAACACATTATTCATTCATTCAGTGTATCTAATTATGGATAATAAAGAAAAATAAATAAAATTTTAAAAGAAGACATTTACCTTTAAAAAAAGAAAATGATTGCCAACCAACATCACTATGTCTTGAAAAATTATCTTTTAAAAAATATGATATTTGAGAGAGAGAGAGAGAGAGAAAAAGAGAGAATATCAATGTGTCAGGGTTTCTTGCCTCTGCAAACAAACTCCAAATGCATGAGCCACTTTGTGTATTTGCCTTTACATGGATACTGGGGAATTGAACCCAAATCATCAGGCTTTGCAGGCAAGCACTTTGAACCATTAAGCTATCTCTCCAGCCCCAAATTATTATTATTATTATTATTATTATTATTATTATTATTATTATTATTATTTTGGGTCTTCAAAGGAGGGTCTTGCTCAAGGCTAACCTGGAATTCACTATGTAGTTTCAGGAAATACTCAAGGAAATACTGCTACATCTATCTCCCAAGTGCTGGGATTAAAGGCCTACATCATTGTGCCCGGCTAAAACTTATCTTTTAAATTGACAGAATAATAAGAACATCTCAAAACAACCACAAAGTAAGGCAATTCCAGACCACAAAGCCAGCACTTCAGTAGATAGATAGTTAAATGGATACTGCACACAGAGGAGGTAGAAAGACGGTCCATAATCATAAGAACATCAGAAAGAGGAAATTTCCCAAGAGTAATAGATGAACAAAGGAGAGGTGGGAAAGAAGTTATCATGTCCAATATAGCAAACCAGCAAACCTCTGATATGAATCAGGAGGAATCAAAACAATTGTAGGAAGTAGTAAATATCTCTCAATAATAACCTTACTTTCTAATGACCTTAATTCACCCATGGGGGGAAAAAACAAACAAAACAGACTGGCTCACTAGGTTAAAAAAATCTAACTACATGTTGTCTCCAAGAAACAATTACTAGCAAAGATACCCACCGAGTGAGAGTGCAGGGTGGAATTTAATCTATAAAGCAAACTGGAGCCTTAAATACACTGGTGTTGTTAGTCTGATACTTGATGAAGTAGACTGGATCAGTTGCTTTCTCCTTGTTGTCACCAAATACCTGACCAGAATCAACTTAAGGCAGAAAGGGTTTACTCTGGCTTATGCATCAAGGGGACAGCCATCCTGGTAGAGGAAGAGGCAGCAGAAGCATGAAGCAGATGATCTCATTAAGACGGAAGGGAGGAAGCAGAGTGATAGAGTCTGGTTCTGAGTCGGCTCTCTCCTTTTTATATAGCCTCGGATCCCAGCCCAGGGAATATTGTCACCCACAATTAAAGTGGATCTTCCATCTCAATTAACTTAATTAAGATAATCTCTCAGGCATTCCCAGAGACTAGTTTTCTAGGTGATTCTAGGTCCTGTTAAGTTAACAATCAATATAAACCATCACACAGACTACAAACCAAAGTAGCCAGAAGAGATCAAGATCAGTACATATTAATAATCAAGAAGACATACAAGTTGGCAATATATGTGCACCAAACATTTGGGGTTTCCAATTTCATAAAACAGGTAGGAATGGACATAAAACATTATTCAGATCCTGATGCAATAATAGTGGCACACTTAAACACCCAACTCTCATCTTTACATAAGACATCAAAACTAAAAGCCAATAAAGACTCTTCAGAATTAAATTGCACCGTAAATTAAAAGGACTTGCTAGGTGTGGTGGCGACGCCTTTAATCCCAGCACTGGGGAGGCAGAGGTTGGAGGATCACCATGAGTTCAAGGCCACCCTGAGACTACAGAGTGAATTCCAGGTCAGCCTGGGCTAGAGGGAGACCCTACCTTGAAACACTAAAAAATAAAAATAAAATAAAAGGACTTAACTTACACAAAATACTCCAAAAGATATGGACTACATATTCTTCTCAGTAGTCTAAGAAATCTCTTCTAGATCACAAGTAAAGTCCTACCAAATACCAAAGAATCACTGTAATTTCATGTATCTTATCATATCATAGTGAAATAAAACTAGAAATCAATAGCATGAAAAATCTACATAAACTGAACAAATGTTTGGAGACTGAAAAAGACACTCTTGAATGACCAGTGGGTCATTGAAGAAATCTGGGAAGAAATTTTAAAGTTATCAGAACCAAATGAAAATGAAAATAAAACCTACTACAACCTTTCAGACAGCTAAGGCAGTTCTAAAAAGAAAGTTTACAGCTATGAGTGCTCACATTAAAAACTCAGAAAGATCTCAAATAACCCCCCCCAAGATAACCCAGTGATACAACTCAAGTTCCTAGAAGAACAAGAACAATTCCAATAAAAAAAACAATAGATGTCAAAAAATAACAATTAGGGCAGATGGATGAATGGAGAAATATGATCCATATTCACAATGGAATGTTATGTAGCCACAAAGGAAAATGAAACCATGAGATTTGTAGGAAAATGGACACAATTGAAAACCACTATATGCAGTGAAATAAGCCAGACTCAGAAAGACAAAGCCTCAGTTTTCACATATACAGAACCTAAATTTAAAATTATACATGTAAACACATATTAAATAAATAATAAAGTTTTTTTCTGTGTGTGTAGGTCATGTGAGAGGGAAGGAGGCGAGCTAAGGAGGTTGGAAATACAGAAAGTGACAGAATACAGGCGATAAGAAAGCAGCAAGAGGACTCGCTGCTGGCCTGACAGCCTCCTCCAGGGAGATGTGGAAGACACTAAGGAGGCTCAAAACTTATCGAAGCAGAAAATCAGAGGCTGCTGGGAGCGCAACACTACAGATGTAAAACACATGCTCCAAGGTTCAGGGAACACCGGGGAAGAGGGAACAAAAAGAATGTAAGAGCCACAGGGTGGGAAGGAGTATCCTGAGGCTTTGTTCTCCCCCCAACCCCCAGGGACTAACTGGTGCATCCATGGCCTCACATGGTGAATACCAACAACCCCGCTGAAGAGGGCCCTCAGTGGAATGGGGCTGAAGGAGAGGAACCTGATGGGAATATGACCTCTAGGCAACACATTCATACAAAGTTCTTAAATTAGAAAATAGCCCCATCCGCATGTCACAAGAATAGGTACTCCCAAGTCTGAGCTGAGCGCACCCCCAAGCCCTGGGCACTGCCCTGGGCACTGAGTAGGCCAGTTGGCCAAGCGAGCAGTCCAGAGCCCAGGTGAGTGCTAGTGCATCCCCTCCACCAGCATGCACAACTCGGGTCCCAAGTCTCTGGGATTAGAGATCTGCACCATTTTGTGGCAACCTCATCCCCAGATCTGCCTGCATTGCTCTGCACCCAGTAGAAGTGGCCTCATTCCAGAACAGATCTCACTCCTCAGCCAGAGTACAGAGTGGGCCAGGCGTCCTCCGGCTCCCCCAGACCTGCCTGGAGAGCACACAAACGAGGAGGAGCCGCTCAACTTCTAGTGTGCTCGGCCCCAACCTTTGGATAGACCTGCATCCCACACTCACCTGGGTCAAGACTGACCAGGCCACTGGACACAGACTCACAAGAGCTGCTGCTCCTGCATTCTCAGCAGCACAAAAGGATTATCTTGATGGACAAACCCCAATGCAAAACAATTAATGCAAGCTGGAGAGATGGCTCAGCGGTTAAGGCACTCACCTCCAGTGCCTAAGGCTCTGGGTTCAATTCCCCAGTACCCACATAAGCCAGGCCCACAAGGTGGTGGCCCTGGTGTTCTCTCTCTCTCTCTCTCTCTCTCTCTCTCTCTCTCTCTCTCTCTCTCTGTATCTGCTTGAAAATGAAAAAATAAAATATTTTAAAAAAGGAATTGTGTTTCTTAAAGTATGACAAATACATTAGTAGCTGAAAATGAAATAATGAAAATGTGATTTTTATTAAAAAAAACAATTAATGCAAGAAACCAAGGTAAGATATCTCTAGCAAGAATGCATAGTCCCATAGTGGAAGCCTTCAATGAAAAGTATTTGGAGGAAACTCCAGACAAGGAATTCAAAAATACACTTACAATAAGCATATTCAACAAACCTAATAAGTCCATATGCAAACAACTGAATTAAATTAAAGAGAATGAACAAAAAGAACAATTCATGGCGGTATGAAATGGAACAAAATTAACAAAAGAACTCAATAAACTATTGAATAAAATGAAAGTACCAACAACAACAAAAAAGAATTCAACAGTCAGTTGAATAAACTCAATGAGGACATGATCAAATGCAGGAATGAATGCCAAGAGACAATAAGAAAGTCAAATCAAAGAATGAAAATGGGGACTGGAGAGACGGCTCAGCAGTTAAAGATGCTTGTTTGAAAACCCACTGCCCCAGGTTTGATTCCCCAGTGCTCATGTAAAGCCAGATGCACAAAGTGGCACATGCATCTGGAGTTCATTTACTGTGGCGGGGGGGACCTGGTGAGCCTGTATCTTCTTCCCTCTCCTTGCGCTTTCTCAAATAAGTGAATATATAAAATATTTTAAAATGAAAATGGAATTCAATAAAGAGAAGGAGATGCTGAAAAAAACAAATGGAAAATAAAAATGAAATAACCCATTTAAAAAGAAACCTCACAAACAGAATTGATCATGTGAAGGACACACTGTCAGGACTTGAGGACAACACAAAGTATGAAAAAGTATAAATAGAATCTGAGGAAAGTGGGGGACACCTTAAAAATAGCAAACATTTTGATGTGGGAATTTTGGGGCTCGGGGGTTGCCCAGATTTCTAAATCCTAAGTTTCAGGTTCTTTCCTAATCTTTAATGAAGAATAATACAGAACAAAGAAGGACAAATTATGAATTATTGAGTTTATTTGAGGAGAAATCACAACTTGTGTTTATTTAAAGGGAACTGGGACCAGGAAAAGAAGGCTGGAACATTTTCATGTGGAAAACATATTTCAGGAAAGTGGAAGCTAGGGAGAACTGGCCCTTAGAAAGTGAAGTTCAAAAGAGACTGTGAACACGTGAGAGCTTTGAGGAAAGACTTAGAGGGCTGTGAATACGTGAGAGCTTTGAGGAAAGACTTAAAGGGGCTGCCAACACATGAGGAGCGCCCATGTGGCAGATCTGGAGTGGCAATAGTAAATTCAGGGACCTTGAAACAGATAGAGCGGGAGAATAGGATTAAAGAGGGGAACACACTTGGCATTCTGCCTTCTCAAGGTGGTAAGGTGGGGAGGAGAGAGCCCCCACATGGCTGATCCAGAGTGGGAATCCACACGTGGTAAACGAGAGACCATCAGACAGATAGAGCAAAGAGACCAGGATTAAAGAGACATTAAAAGATAGGGTTAGGTCTCCCTTCCCCACTTGACCAGGCAGCTGAGTGGGGCTGAGAACCAAGACTCACGTGGGGGAAACAGAGGCCAAACCAGACAAGTCGAGGAACTGGAGAAGATCTTAGGAAAAAGGGAAGACTTGGGTCAGCCTTATAGGGTTTAGTTCAGTTAGACAGGGAAGGATCTGATTTGTTATTAGATCTGGAGGATGGATCAGAGTTCGCCCATATCTGGGTGGGGCTGGGATCATAGCATGTTCAATTGTGGACAGCAGGGGACGTCGGTCAGTGTCAGGCACAAGTTCTAATCCAAGTTAGGAGTGTTCATTCTTGGCCAAGATGAGAATCAGGCGTTTGGCATCTTCAGGTTTCCTCTGGGCCTCTATCCCTGGCTGAAACCTGCCTAGCTTTCTCCTATTCTGTCTCAATTTGGATCGTGGGCATATAACAGGGGAAGAACTACAAACCAGAAGCATAGGAAATATCTTCAATAAAGTTACACATAAGAATTTTCCATATCTACTGATATGATTAGTCTCTGATTTTATTCCATCTTTTAGAAGATATCAGCTGGCACATAAAAACTCACTAAATATACCCAAAAGGCATTAAATGACACAGCTGAGAGAATCTCCATTCTTAGTTCTGAGGTACAAATGATGAGAAAGGGCATTATACAAAGTTGCAGGGCTTTGGACACCCTCACAGCAGCCCAGGATGGCACATTAGATTTGCCATTATCAGGGTTAAATGTTGTGCAATTAAGCTAACACCTCATCTGCCTTATAAGACCTACAGAAAGAGATCCAGACCATCCGGACACGAATACTGGACAGCCGGGTGTGGGTGCACAACTTTAATCCCAGCACTTGGAAGGCAGAGCTATGAGAATCAGCATGAGTTCAAGGCCACCCTGAGACTACATAATGAATTTCAGGTCAGCATGGGCTAAAGTGAGACCCTACCTCGAAAAAAAAAAAAAAAACAATACTGGATGGAATGGACTAGTTTGCACTGAAGAGAGCACACATACTCAAGAGGCCACAGGGAGGAAAAATAATTAAAACTAGAGCAGACATGAAATCAAATGACAATCTAGAAAATACCAAACTCCACAACATTCTCAGCTTGATAGGGATTAGCTCACATCTCTCAACTATAACTATGAACATCAATGGACTCAGCTCCCTAATCAAAAGACACAGGTTAACAGTCTGGTTCAACAAGATTAGAGATGAAAAAGGAGATGTTACCTCAGAGATCAGTGAAAATGGGAGAATCATTAGGACACATGTCGACAGCCTACATTCCACAAAATTAGAAAATCTGTAAGAAATGGATGAATTTCCTGTCTCATACATCCAACCAAAACTAAACCCAGAAGAAGCAAATCACCTGAATTGAACTCTAATATCTGATGAGATTGAAAGACTAATTACAAGTTTCCCAACATAAAAAGTCCAGACCCTGATGAATTCACTGCTAAATTCTACCAGAACTTTATAGAACTAAATCCATTTCTTCTTAAGCTATTTCACAAAATTGTGAAGTAGGGAATGATCACTGACTTATGAAGCCAGCATTATGAAATACAGACACGAGAAAACTATAGAACAATATTCCTGATGAACCTAGAAGCCAAAATTCTCAATGAATTTCTTACAAATAGAATCAAAAAACACATCCACCTCAATTAGGCAGGTTTCATCCTAATGATGCAGGGATGGTTCACCCTATGGAAATTGATATATGTGATTCATACATAAATAGACTTAAGGACAGAAATCACATAATCACTGTAATAGATGAAGAGAAGGCCTTTGACAAAATATAATACCTCATCATGATTAAAACATTGGAGAGATCAGAGATGGAGATATTATATCTAAACATAACAAGGGCTAAATATAACAGACCAAAACCCACGTCATATTAAATGGGGGAAAACTTGAAGCATTCCCACTAAAATCTGGAAAAAGACAAGGGTGTTCACCTTCCCCACTGCTGTTCAACTTCTACCTGAAGTCTTAGCTCCAACAGTAAGACAAGAGAATGAAATAGAAAGGATTCAAAATGGAAAGGAAGAAGTCAAACTAGACTTATTTGCAGTTGATATGATTCTACATTTAAGTGACCCGAAACTACTCCATCAAAATACTCCAATAGCTAATAATTTTTTTTTAATGGCAGGGTATAAGATCAACCCACAAAAATATACCAATGACAAACATACTTCTTATATACCCATGACTTCTTATATACAAATGACAAATATACAGAGAAAGAAATCAGGAAAACATGCAAAAGCTACCAGACTTAAATATCTTGAAATATCCCTAATAAAGGCAGTGAAAGACCTCTACAACGTAAACATTAAAACACTGAAGAAGGAAATAAAGGAAGACACAAAAAGATGGAAAGATCTGTGCTCATAGATTGGAGGAATTAATATAGTGAAAATGGCCAAACTACCAAAAGAAATATACAGACTCAATGTAATTCCAATCAAAATTTCAGCATCATTCTTCACAGAAATAGACAAAATAGTCTCAAAATTCATGTGGAAGGAAAAAAGGCCTTCGATAGCCTAAGTGTCCTCAGCAAAAAGAATGCTACCGGTGATACCACCACACCTGACGTACAGATCTGTCTACCTGTGGTAGACAGGTTATGGAGATAGTCAACTGCTCTCTGATTGGATATGAGGTCTGCTCAGGGGGAGGGAATTCATACTTGGTACTGAGAACCACGTCAGAAACCTACGACTCAGAAGGTTATAGACCGTAGAGGGGAGCTTCCACTGTTCCTTGGCTACGCTTGCATCCTTTGATCCATGCTGCTATCACTCCTGGCTACAGAGTCTTCTTTTTACAGAAGACAGTGACTCCCCAGAAGAACCCATCAGTATGACAGGAAAGCTGACTGCCTAGCATTAGAAGAGTCATCTCTATCACACCTGCCAGGGCCACACTGCTAGTCTGAGAATATCCTCCAGGGAGATGGCATTAGACACTGAGGAGACTCAAAATTCATCAAAGCAGAAAATCAGAGGCTTCGGAGAGCTCAATACTAAAGGAGACTTATAACATGCCCTTCAGGGCTCAGGGAACATTGAGAAACAGGGCAGAAAGGATGTAAGCGTCACAGAGCAGGAAGGTGTACTCTGAGGCAATGTCCACCACTTTCACAGAGAATGACTGGTAAATTCATGATCTCCAAGTGATTCCTGATATCATCACTTAGGAGGAGTGGGGTAGGGGAGGGGGCATTAGAGTATAACCCAAAGGGAGTATGACTGATAAGCAAGATGTTCATACAATAAAGTTCTCCTTCAAAAATAGAAGGAAAAAGAGAGAAAAAAATCAGCAGGAGGGAACAGGGGAAGAAAGAGAACAGATGGAGGAGGAAGGGCAATGAGGGAGGGCATGAGGGAAGGGGAATGAATGAAAATAAAATATGATGAGATGTATGTATGAAGATGTCATGTTGAAACCCATTTCTTTTCAGGCTAACCTTAAAAAGCCACTCCTGGCCTTCACACAGGACCCAAATGAAGCCTACGAGAAAGCGACAAGACAAACAGAAGACCAATCACCACAGCAAGTCTGATAACCCATGAAATGTCAATGGAGACAGACATCAATGATACCCATCACAACCCAGGGCAACGATCCAGAGATACTTAAGATCTCAACAACAAAGCAGAATTAAAACTCATCCAGTATGGATCAACTGAGCAGAAGAGGGGACGAATAGAATGTAAGAGCCATGGTGGGGGAGAATATCCAGAGACATTGCCCTACTCAGCAACAACATACAAGGGGGAAGGAAAAAGAAAAACTGGCTACCTTGGGTGCAGTTCATAACCCCCGATCCTGTGGACAGATTCAGAATGCACACCAAGGAAGGACCCCAGTGGGTAGGGGACAGAGAGGAGGGAAACGGGGACACCTTCACAAGATTTGCTCATACAATGTAATAATTATTCATAATAAAGATATTAATTTTAAAAAGCAATAAAATAAGGTAAAACAGGCTAACAAAACTAGAGATGAAAAGTGGGATGTCACAACAGTGAAATATAGGAGATCATTAGAGAATACTTCAAAAACTTGTGTTTCTAAAATACTGAAAATTATGAAGAAATGGATAAATTCCTAGAAACATATGACCTACCAACCTACCAACATTAAATCAAGAGAATATAACTTCATGGATCCTCAACAAACAAGAAGATTTGGAACAATCTCCCAATAAAAGAAAAGCCCAAGAGCGAATGGATTCCCTGCAGAATTCTACCCAACCAAGATCTCAACCAGTGCTACTGAACCACACTGTGTGAAATAGAAAGGAACACAGCCAAACTCACTCTATGAAGCCATCGGCCTCCCTAACACTGAAACTGGATAAGAACACAACAAAGAATTCTTTGGAGAATTCTGGAGAGATGGCTCAGATGTTAAGGTGTTTGCCTGCCTAATGAGCTGAGTTCGATTCCCCTGTACCCACATAAACCCAGATGCACAAAGTGGCGCATGCATCTGGAGTCTGTTTGCAGTCTTGAGAGGACCTGGTGTGCCTTGTCTGTCTCTTTTCTATCTTTCTGTGATTGCAAATAAATAAATAAAATATTTTTCAAAAGAATATTATTATAGCTCAATATCCTGAATGAATATAGATGCAAAATTGTTCTATAAAGTTCTTTCAAACCAGGCTGAGATGGCTCAGTAGTTACTGTGCTTGTCTGCAAAGCCTACCAGCCCAGGTTCGATTCTTCAATACCCATGTGAAGCCACATACGCAAAGCGAAACATGTGTTTGGAACTTGTTTGCAGTGACGAGAGGACCTGTTATGCCCATGTGTACTCTCTCATGCTCTCGCTCTCTCTCTCTCTGCCTCCTCTCTCCCTCTTTTCCCCTCGCTTTCTCTCTTTCAAGTAAACAAATAATAAGAAAATTTTAAAGTACTTATTTATTTGCAAGCAGAGAGAGGAGAGAGAGAGAATGGGTAGAGGGAACGGGTGCACCAGGGTCTCCTGCCACCGAAAATGAACTTCAAATGCATGTGTCACTTTGTGCTTCTGGCTTGATGTAGATACTAGGGAATTGAACCTGGGATGTCATGCTTTGCAAGCAAGTGTCTTTAACTGATGAGCCATCTCTCCAGCCCCATATATATATATATATATATATATATATATATATATATATATATATATATATATATATGTGTGTGTGTGTGTGTGTGTGTGTGTGTGTGTGTGTGTGTGTAAAATATTTTTAAGTATTTTTAAATATTTTATTTATTTACTTCTCAAACAGAGAGATACAGAGAGAGAGAGAAAGAGAGAGAGAGAGAGAGAGAGCAAGCATCAGGGCCACCACCCTGTGGATCTGGCCCATGTGGGTACTGTGGAACTGAACCCGGGGCCTTAGTGCCTTAATAAGTGCCTTAGCCGCCGAGCCATCTCTCCAGCCCTGGAAAATATTTTTAAATTTTTTATTTATTTATTTGCAAGCAGAGATAATATGTGTTCCAGGGTTTCAGCCACTGCAAACTAACTCCAGATGCGTGGGCCACCCTATGCATCTGGCTTTACGTCGGTACTGGGAAATCGAACTCGGGTTGTCAGACTCTTTAAGCAAATTTCTTAACCACTGAGCCATCTCTTTTAAAAATTTCTTGACAACCTAAGTCAAGAGCCCATTAAGAAGAGCATACCTAGGGCTGGGGAGATGGCTCAGAGGATAAAATACTGTGCAAACATGAAGACCTGAGTTTAGATCCCCAGAACCCACATAAAGCCAGACAGTAGTGTGTGTATGTGTGGTGGTTGGAATCAGATGTGCCCCTCCCTATAAACTCACATGTGTTGAATACTTTGTTCCCAGCTGGTGGCAGTTTAGGAGGTGGAGACTTACTGGGGTAGGTGGGTTCCTGGGAGTGGTCTTCGGGGTGTTGAAACCAGCTCTTGCCAGAGCTCAGCTCACTCTCCTGCTACTGTTTCCCACCTGCAAGAAGGTGATGTCCAGCCTCTGCTCTACCATCTTTTCCCTACCATCATGAAGCTTCCCCCTGAGGCTGTAAGCCAAAATAAACCCTTTCCTCCACCAGATGCTGTTGGTCAGATGCTTTATAACAGCAATGCGAAGGTAGGTACAAAAGTGCATCTGTAATCCCAGTGGTTCTTTGGCAAGAATGGAGGCAAAGACAGGAGAATCCACACAAGCCTGAGGCCAGCTAGCCTGTGAGGGGCAGAGAGCAGCAGAGAGATCATCTCAAACAAGGTGGAAAGCGAGGCCATGGCGCATGTGCACTCGTCTACTTACACCACACCCAAAATATTCAAACGAATAAGAATCAAAGCATACACCATGACCAGATTGGCTTAATTCCAGGGATGCAGTGTTGTTTCAACATATAGAAATCAATAAATGTCACAAACACATAAGTAGACGTAAGGACAGAAATCACATGGTCATCTTAATAGATGCAGAAAAAGACTTTTGATTAAGTTCAACACCCCTTCGTAATAAAAGCCCTGAAGAAAGGAGGAGCAGAAGGAGCAAACTAAAGGCTGTGTGAGACAAACCTGTGGCCAACATTATCCGGAATGGAGAAAACCTGAAAGCATTTCCTCTGAGATCAGCAAGAGGCCCTGGCATGCCCATTCTCTCAATCTCTCTCTCTCTCTCTCTCTCTCTCTCTCTCTCTCTCTCTCTCTCTCTCTCTCTCTCTCTCTGTCCCTCTTGGCAAAGTCAATCAATAAAAATATTTTTAAATACTTGAGGTAATGGGGACATTTACATTCAAACCACCACATTTACCATCACCAAAATGAAAGTATCCAGAAATAAACCTAAATAAGAAAGGTAAAGGCCTCTACAATGAAAATCTTAGGACACTGCAGACACAGCAGAAGACACTAGAGGATTGAATGACCTACTTTGCTCATGGATTGGCAGAGTTAACATTGAGAAAATGGATATGCTACTAAAAAGTTCTTCATGAGTGCAATACAATCCCCACCAAACTCCCAATGATACTTTTTTTGGCCATAGTAACCATCTCATGATGCAAAATGTACTCAGTCCAACTTTAAAAGTCCCCATAGTTTTTACCAGTACCAGCACTATTTAAAAGTCCAAAAGTTCCATCTGTGACTCAGTCTCTTAACTGTTAGCCCTATAAAATCACAACACATAATAGCTCAGAGTAAATATTCCAGTTTCAAAAGGAGGAAGGCATAACAAGGAGACTGGACTAATGCAAAATAGAAAATAAGCAGGGTAAATAAATATCAAATCCTGCAGTTCCATTTCCAGCATCTAGGACATGAATGAAATCTCTGGATTCCAAATTCCATCCTTAGCGCTTTGCTTTCTGGGCTAGAGCAAGCAGCCTTCCTTGTCAGCTGTTCCATAGTCCTGGCATCTCCAACACCCTGGAATCTCCACTGCAACCACAGTTTATCTTTACAGACCCATGTCATGCTTCATGGGGCTTTCATGCCGTGATTTGAACCCTGCCCCACACTGCCCAGCGGGCATCTCAAAACAAAAGTGTTGTGAATCCAATGATCATTTGTTGATCCTGCCTTTGTTATACTTCCAAAACCAGTACCAGGTGGACTACCAAATTTGTTAATCCAGGGGAAAATAAAGCTGACTTTGTAAAGCAAGAAAGTCCTTCACGATTCTTCCTTTTGGCTCCCTCCTATCAAAATAAAACCATCACACCTACTGTCCCAATGCAGAACATCTGGCCCAGTCTCAGTGGGGATAGCCCTTGAACAGCTGCAGCTAAAGCAATCTCTGTGCCCGGGATTTCTCCACCAGCAGTCCATTGCTTTTTTTTTTTTTTTTTTGGGGGGGGGGGGTTCAAGGTAGGGGAGGTAGGGTCTTACTTTTAGCCCAGGCTGACCTAGAATTCACTATGTAGTCCCAAGGTGGCCTTCAACTCATGGTGATCTTCCTACCTAAATGTGTGCGCCACCATGCCTGGCCAGTCCATTACTTTAAAGTTCAACTTTGCTTTCATTCTCAGGACTTGGGTCGAGCAGCCAGCCTCTTTTTTTTTTCAAAATATATATTTATTGTCCATAATGAGTTACATTATTTAGTGGGCAAACAATGAGTTGTTATCCCCAAATCCCCAATGCCCCCCTCCCCATCCCCAATCAGCTGGATATCCTCCTCCGTGGGTCGTCTGGATCCTTCCTTGTGGCAGGGGACCATGGATAGCCTAGTACTCAGCCTGGTTCTCCTGGCCCAAGTGTGTTGTTACTGAGGGGTGCCATGCCTCTGGATAGTCTCCCCCACCATGGCTCTCACAATCTTTCTGCCCCCTCTTCTGCTCAGTTCCCTAAGTCGTGGTGGGTGAGTATTAAGGCGAGCAGCCAGCCTCTTACACAAACTGCTTCTAGCCCAGTTCCAATAAACTCCTTCCCCCACCACCCACCCCGAAACCTCATAAGCCAAACCTCCACAGTCTACAGTTCTCTCTGAATTTAGGTCTATCAAACTCTCATCTGAAAAGTCCATTCAGCTCTGCTTATAGCGCTGCAAGTTTTCTCAAGTCCAAAGTTCCGAATTCCTTCATAGTCCTCCCACAAATCAGTTCTAAAAGACTACAAACTATATTGGCCGGCGCACTGTAGCGACGGCCCTGCTCCTTGGTATTTATTTTTCTGTTGCAGTTATCTTCACACTGCTGGGACAAATCATCCTATCAAGCAGCTTCTGGGAGGAAAGTGTTTATTTCACATTCACAGATGGAAAAGGAAGTTTCATCACAGTAGGGAAGGCAAGGCACAAGCAGGAAGCTGTCACATATCTGGGTGAAAGTAGTCTGAATCCTGAGCTTGGAGCTGTGCTAATAAACCTCGAGGCCTGACCCCAGGTAACATGTCTCCTCCATCCAAGGATATACCTCCACCAGCTGGCGACTAAATATGAGGTCAAATACATGTCAAAATACATGAGGCGGTGGGAGACATTTTCCATTCAAACCAGTACAGACAGACAGATCAATGAAACAGAGTTAAGTAAGAGCTCACATAGACAAACAGACCTATGTAAATATTTTCTGATACAAATAATAGGACTGGCATTGGCAAGAGAGCAAAGATGGTCATTTAAAAATACTGGGACAAGTAGGACATCCATGTGCAAACAAAGAGAAAGAACGAGGGAGAGAAGAAGAAAAGAAGGGTGAGAATCGAGATACACATCTTCTATCCTTCACAAAAATCAACTCAAAATGAATCATAGACCTAGATGCAAAGTCAAAGACAACAAGAGAAAAATCAGACAGCCTTCATCATGGCCTTCTTAGATACAACACAGGCACAGTCCATGCTTTGTAATTTAGATAAGTGTCCCCATGATGGTTACTCTTGACTGCCAACTTGATGGGGTTTAGAACCGTCTAGGACCTGCCACGAATGGACTGGGTGACTGACTGAATAAAGGGGAGGGAGCCAGTGGGGCGCTGGCTTTCATCTCTCTCTGCTTCCTGACTGGATGCAATGGGACCGGCTGCCTCAGGCTCCTGCTGCCACAGGATGCTCTCGTCATCATTTCTTCCCTGCCTCAAACTGTGAGCCCAAATAAATCGTCCCTTCCTTACGCTGCTTTTGTTAGGTATTTTGTCAGAGACGTGAGAAATGTAACTAATATAGTCCCCCAAAGGATCACGTGTTAAAGGCTCGGTTGACAGCCTGTGGGGACTTGAGAGGTGAAGGAATCTTGAAGGGCTCAGGCACAGTGGGAGGAAGGTAAGTCGGGGCTAAGGCAGGAAGTGTAGGGAATAACTCGGGCACTGGGGACGTGCTTGGCTTGGGAAATACACAGACCCACTTTCCTCCCAATGCACTTGAACAGCCTGCTGGAAACCTGGGGCCCCTACCTGCACCGTGCTGCATGGACATCCACTACAAACCATGAACTAGGTTTACCCTCCTCCCTGACCATTACTTGCGATCAGTTTTGGCTCAAATATTTTCTTAGATATATCCAGGATTAAAGTATCAGGGGGCCTAGTTTTGGGTGCATGCACAGTAAAGCACACAGATCCTCTAACTTTTAGGGAGAAACCCTATTTACCATCTTATGCCTATATATAACTGCACATACGTATGGTTAAAATCACATGCACAGCCGAGGAAAAGGTAATATAACCCAAACCTGCCAATAAAGTTAATTGCAATAATAAAGTTTCTAGCTGCTTCACTACTAGTGTGCACTTTTCTTCACTTCTTTGAGTAAGACACCAATTCTTCAAGAAGGACGCCAAGAACCTGGAGACACCCAGTGACCACTGAGAACAGGGGTATTCCCTTGAAGGGGACACTGGGACCTTAGTCACCTTCCACAGTTTGCTCCACAGCCACAGTGTGGTCGCCATCATGATGCCAGTGCTCCTTTGTCACCAGTCCAGGTGACCATAGGGCCAGTGACCACGGATAGAAACCTGTGAAATCATGAGCCCAAATGAACCTTTCCTCCTTAGAAGTTGATTTTTCTCAGATGTTTGTTACAGTAGGGAAAAGCTAATGCACTGTGAAAAAAAAATGGTAAGTTAGACCTGAGGAAACTTAAAAACTTTTGCTTGCAAAAGACAATGTTAAGAGAATGAAAAGACAAGCCATGTTGATAATACCTGTAATCCCAGTGCTCAGGAGGTGGAGAAACTGGGATCAGGAGTTCAAGTCCAGCCTCTGCTATGTAGCAAGTTTGAGGGCAGCCTAGTCTACATCAGACCTTGTTCCAACAAGTAAACAAACACACAACACACCTAATAGAACACTGTCCTCCTCAAATATGGGCTGTCAAGCCATGAGAATACATGGAGGAAAGTAAAAACATTATTAGCTAAAAAAAAACAATTCCAATTGGACGGCATTCTGGAAAACCATGGCAACACCAAGCTTGCTAAAAGTTAGCATGAAGGATGAAGATAGCAAGACGGTCAACGGATGCTAAGGGTCAGTGAAGGGTGCAGACGCAGCACAGAACTCTTCTGTACGGACAGCCAGGGTGGACACATAGCATTACACATTTGTAAAAACCCACAGCGTGAATGACACCAGAGGCAAGCTACTGTATGAACTACAGGCTTGGGTGATAATGACGATTCATCAATTGTAAGATATGTACTAATAAAGATTGTTAAATTAAGAAAACTTCCAACTATGATTATAAATATTTTTTCATTAAGGTTATAGCTATACTTTTTGTCTTATGTATCTTAGAATATTGTTAATAAAATTAGTATTTTTGTATCTTCCTGATAAATTAAAACTTTGACCATTGAGCCGGAGAGATGGCTCAGTGGTTAAATGTGCTTGCTTTAGAAGCTTGCCCACCTGGGTTCAATTCCCCTGTACCCACATACAGCCAGATGCACAAAGTGGCACATGAGTTTGGAGTTCATTTGCAATGGTAAGAGGCTCTGGCACATCCATTCAGTCTCTCTTTCCTTTCGAATGAATAAACATTTTACCATCACTGAGTGATCATCTTTATCTTAGTATGGTGGTTTGAACGTGAAACATCCCCCACAGGCTCTGTATTTGTAACCTTACACTTGATCCCCAGCTGGTAGCAAGTTAGGAAGGAGCACCTTGCAGGAGGATGTGTGTCACTGAAGTTTATGAGTCCCCACTCCTGGGTGCCAGCTAGCTCACTCAGGCTACTTCCACCCAGACATGTGATGAGAGTCAGCTTCCCACTCATGCTATGTTTCGGTTGGAGTCTGAAGCCTGAATTAGACCCTCTCTTCCAAGAGGCTGCTTCTTGTTGGGTGTTGTGGCAATTAGCTTTACACTGCTACAACAAACATCCAACCAGAAGCAGCTTTTTGGAGGAAAGGGTTTATTTTGGATTACAGACTTGAGGGGAAGCTCCATGATGGCAGGGAAAATGATGGCATGAGAGGAGGCTGGACATCACCTCTAGGCCAGCATCAGGTGGACAAGAGCAGCAGGAGAGTGTGCCAAACACTGGCAAGGGGAAGCTGGCTGTAATACTCACAGGCCCACCCCCAAGAACACACCTCCAACAAAGTTCAATTCCAAAATTGCCATCAGCTGGGTATCAAGCATTCAAAACACATAAGTTTGTGGGGGACACCAGAATCAAACCACCACGTTCCATCCTTGGCCCCATAAACTGATAACCATACATGATGTAAAATGATCGCACCCAGCCCAACTTTAAAAGTCCCCATAGTTGGTATCAATCCCAGCGATGTTTAAACTTCCCCATAGCTCAAGGTCTTTTAACTGACCCATAATACCAAAAAAAAAAAAATTAGTGGCACAGAATAAACATTCACCCTGCAGAAGGTGGCATTGGGCATAACAAAGATTGAACCAGTACAAGGTTGAGAACAACAGGGCATTTTCAAACTCCATAGCTCCAAGTCCAATAACCTGAACCAGTGGCGTCTCTGGAATTCTAATTACGTCCCTCCAGCTCAGCTGTTCATATGCCCAGTTATACTCCATCTGAGGCCAGCAGCTCTCCTCAGCAACCATCCCATAGTTCTGATATCTCCATTGGGTCTACACTGTAACCCACAGTTCATCCTCATGGCTCCATCAGGCCTCCACGCAGGTAATAAAACAGGCCTGTTTCACACTGCCCTGGCCAATTCCAAAAAACAAAACCGTGTTTCACATGCAATGACCCTCTCTTCCTGCACTTGTTATACTCCATAGTACCAGGTGGGCTACCAACTTTTTAATCCAGGAGGGAATAAAGCTGACTTTGAAGAGGAGGAAACTCCTTCAGCATTCAGGCCCTTACTTCAAAAGAGCTCGCATTCTTCCTGCTGTCCCAGTGCAGATCACCTGGCCCAATCATCTCTCAAACAATCGCAGCTGAACAGGCAGTAGTTTTGGCCCAGAGATTTCCTTTCTTTCTGTGCCTCTCCATCTGCTCACACCAGTCCATTTCTACACAAAGCAACCCTGCACAAGTTCTCAGGATACAGACAGGCAGAACGCAGCAAGCCTCTCATGCAAACGACTCCTAGACCAGTCCCAACAAAGTTCTTTCTCACCCTTGTAAGCACAGTTCATAGTTTTACTGCATTCAGGTCTTTTCAACTCTGACCAGAATCCATCCTTCTACATTCCTCCTGCAAATCAGTTCCAGATGGCCAAAGCCATACAGTCAGGCTTCTGGTATAGACAACCCACTCCTGGTACCAATTTAACCAGTGCAGATAGTGCCTCATTGCTGATACAAAGAACGTGATCAAAAGCAGCATGTGGGGGAAAGGGTTTATTTTGGCTTAGACATGAGGAGAAGCTCCATGAAGGCAGGGAAAACCATGGTATGAGCAGATGCTGGACATCACCTCTGTGACAGCAGGTGGAGAACAGCAGCGGCAAGGTATACCAGACACTGGCAAGGGGAAGCTGTTTATAACACCCATAAGCTCGCCCCCAACAACACACCTTCAGCAAGGTTCCAATTCCAAAATTGCCATCATCTTGGGATTAAGAATTCAGAACAGGGGCTGGAGAGATGGCTCAACAGTTAAGACACTTACCTTGGTGCCCCGGGTTCAATTCCCCAGTACCCACATAAGCCAGACCCACAAGGCGGTGGCCCTGGTGCTCTCTCCTTCTCTTTCTCTCTCTCTCTCTCTCTCTCTCTCTCTCTCTCTCTCTCTCTCTCTCTCTCTCTCTCTCTCTCTCTCTCTCTCTCTCTCTCTGTATTTCTCTGCTTGAAAATGAATAAATAAAATATAAAAAAAAATAATTCAGAACACATGAGTTTATGGGGACACTTGAGTCAAACCACCACCAGTATTTTGCCCCAGCAATGAGAAGGTCACCGCTACACTTAGTAATTATAATTTACCTTGAGTTCTATTTGTCTAATGTCAATATAGTTATAGTAAAATTGTTTCACTAGTGGTTTTATGACATTTTTCTACTTTAAAAGTAGGTTTTTTTCATTTCTTTCTTTTAACATTTTATTGACAGCTTCAATAATTATAGACAATAAACCATAATAATTTCCTCCCCACTCCCACCTTCCCCCTCTCAAATACACTCTCCTTCATATCCCCTCCCCATCTCAATTAGACTACTTTGTTTGGATGTCATCATCTTTTCATCCTATTATGAAGGTCTGTGTAGGAAGTGTCAGGCACTGTGAGGTCATGAATATCAAGGCCATTTTGTGTCTGGACGATTGCATTGTAAGCAGTCCTACCCTTGGTTCTTACAATCTTTCTGCCACATCTTCCGCAATGGACCCCGAGCCTTAGAAGGTGTGATAGAGATGTCCCAGTGATGAACACTCCACTGTCACTTCTTCTCAGCACTATGGTGACTTTGGATTTATATTGGTGGTCACTGCCATTTGAGACAAGAAGCTTCTCTGGCCAAAAGTGAGAGTAACATTATATGGGTAAACATAATTAAAACACTACTTACAAGGCAATTGGTGGGCATAATATATGCATTTAGCAAGGCAACAGCAGCCATTACTCCCCTAGGGCTCATGACCTCCCTGGTCATACACTTTTAACTAGGTCTTCAGTACCAGGCATGTATTTCCTCCCATGGAATGGGCCTGTAGGCCAATTAGAAAGTTGTTGGTTTCTTCCAAAACAGAAGTGGTCTAGCTGGCCAATTTAAGGCTTGCAAGGTCCACCACTGTTCACCACCGTTGATGACTTCTCTGTCCCATAGGGCAGCAGGCAAGCATATCTTGTTCTAGCTTTCTGTCAGATGGTTAATAGGGAGGGGGGGTTCCAGCTCAGCTCCAGCTTGATTTCTCAGTGACCTAAAGCCCAAGCATGTGGGGTCTTCCACAATTAGGATCTTACCATCTTATTCTGGTGAGCAAGCAAGAGCCTTGGCAATGGCTCTTGCTTGTAATGTTTTGGAGGCTTTAGGAATCTCCCTGGCCAACAACTCACTGGAAGGTATCCCATCCCTGGCACTGAAAATTTTCTAGTAACCATCTATGGCTTCTGGGTGTGCCATTATCCAAAGAAGTAGGTTTCCATATGGCTTCTTCATAGCATATTAAATTCTTATTAACCCTCTTCCCACTCAGTCCCTTCCCCTGATCCCACTTAGGTCATTACACCCCTAGTAATGTGTTCATCTACTTACACACACACACACACACACACCCTCCCTTAAAGCCCCTGTCTATCTTACTGGCCTCTACTACTGACTTTTACTCCAACTCACATACAGTTCTAAACAGTAGCTAGGATCCACATATGAGAGAGAATATGCAGCATTTGGCTTTCTGGGCCTGGATTACCTGACGAACTATAATCCTTTCCAGATCCATCCATTTCCCTGCAAATTTCATCATTTCATTTTTCTTTACCACTGAATAGCACCCATTGTATAAATTATCCATTTTTCACTTGAGGGACATCTAGGTTGGTTCCACTTCCCAGCTCTTGTAAATACAGCCACGATAAACATGGAAGAGCAAGTATCTCTAGGGTAGTGACTAGAGTCGTAAGGATGCCAAGGAGTGGTGTAGCTGGGTCATGTGGCAAATCTATTTTCAGCTGTCTCAGGAACCTCCACGCTGCTTTCCACAATGGCTGTGCCAGGTTACATTCCCACCAGCAGTGTAGAAGGGTTTCTATTTCTCCACATCCTCGCCAGCATTGATTGTCACTTGTTTTCTTGATGGCAGCCATTCTGACAGGAATGAGATGGAATCTCAGAGTAGCTTTAATTTGCATTTCCCTGATTGCTAAAGAGGTAGAGCATGTCTTTAGATGTTTATAGGCCACCCGTACTTCTTCTTTTGAGAATTCTCTGTTCAATTCCAGAGCCCATTTTTGATTGGGTTGTTTGATTTCTTATCATTTTGTTTTGTGAATTTTTTGTATATTCTGGATACTAATCCTCTGTCAGATGTATAGCTGGGAAAGATTTTCTCCCATTGGGTAGATTGCCTCTTTGCTCTATTCACAGTGTCCTTTGCTGTGCAAAAGCTTTTTAATTTCATGAGGTCCCAATGGTTGATTGGTAATTTTCCTTCCTGAGCAATTGGAGTTATGTTCAGAAAGTCCTTGCCTATGCCAACATGTTGAAGTATTTCCCCCACTTTTTCCTCTGGCGGTTTCAGAGTTTAAGGTCTGATATGAAGGTCTTTGATCCATTTGGACTTGATTCTTGTGCATGGAGAGACATAAGGATCTATTTTCATCCTCCTACATATCCAGTTTTCCCAGGACCTTTTGTTAAAGAGGTTGTGATGGTTAGGTTTTGTTGTCAACTTGATATTTTTAATTATCTTGGGTGGGTCTCTGAGGATGTTTACAGGAAGGCAGCCTCTCAGCAAGGGGCAGGATGTAAAGAAGCTCAAAGAAGCTGGAAGTAAACATCCTTCCCTGTGTGGGCAATGCAGGAAGGAAATTGTGGAGACTCGGGAAGCCATTAAGTCTGGGGAAGGGTTGTAAGACTAAGGCTATATAAAGGTGAAAGAATTCTCTCCTTGTCCTCCTGCCTGTTTGCTAGTGTGTGTGTGGTGTTGGTGATGGGTTTCTCTCTCTGCTCAGACCTGTGAAAGAGGGCCAGCCTCTTTCGCT